>OY725493.1:1586648-1856077 GCA_963281255.1 Aphrocallistes beatrix
TCTTGAGCTTATCAAATACAATCGTTCCATGTATTGCGGCGATGGCGAAGTTGTCTTTGGAAAAAAATTGCCGAATTATTACAACTATCTCTTTAATAATATCGCACAGACAACTCCGAGCTGTGATATTGAATTTCATCTTTGTGATGCCACATCCTTTGATACTAGTTATCTCTCAAACATAACAATAGAGGAGTGTCTCTATTACTTAAATGGAGTTGACGGTGGTTTTTTGAATTTTACAAAAATAAGTCCTTTTCCTCAGTATTATACTGAGACTGAATTCCTTGGATTTCCTTTTAACAGATCTGAAATGGCACAAAACAATAATTATCCTCCATGTACATTTCAACCCCCGAACGATCAGACAACACCTGGCATTAATGCCTCTACGTCTGGGCTATATCTCTTCGAGCCCGGCAAAAGTGTGTCAATTCCCATACACCATTTGAACCATTCTAATTGTATTAATTCATCCAGCGGTAAAAAAATACCTCATAACCATAGTCTGTTCATAAAAACTACTAACAATCCTTCGAACCAATTCTGTTTCATGTATATTCAATGCCAGGATCTGAAAAAAACAGACAAGATTGTTGCTTGTTTCTTCGGCTCTCTGATCTATACTTTCATTTGTCTGATTGCTTGCGACATCGCCAAGTTTTTGTATTCCTTTTTCTTCAAAAAGAAAACCGAATAATATTAAGAATTATTTTATATTTAATTTGTATTTTGAACTACCCCTAAATTTTCCTAATGAGAACACATTGTAGAGAGAGATTGAGACTAGTGAATATATTCTGTGTTTTTCTTCTTTAAGTTTTTGATGTAAATATATTTTTTCTAAATATGTTTCAATGATTCAAGCGGATGAATTAATTTCAGACTTACTAATTAGCCCTCCAGGGGTCCCTGGATTATCCATGGAAATGACTCATGATCCAGGGATCCAGGGATTTAAAGAAAAAAGGGATTTTGAACATTTAACTAGTCTATGCTAATTTCCATTAATGCAATATATTTTATGGAATTTATTGAGTAATTTTATGTTTCTCATTATTTAGCAAGTCTTCAGGAATCCTGGAAAATTTCCTGGACTCATGAAATTGGAACGCGTATGATAACATTATATACGATATATTCGGCCTTTATTTAAAATCCAGGAAATTCCCTGGATCGCGAATTTCGAAATTTAACCTGTCTATTGATTCATGCTAATTTAGTCATTAAAATTAAAAATATAATAACATCCAGGGATTTCACTCCCAAAATCCAGGAAAATTTTCAAGAGGGGTTGGTAAGTATGTACATAATTTCCAATTCGATTCGTGCATTATAATTGTTGAGGTCATTCCAGATCTATCATTATCGCCTCGACTCCCTTTGTTATTTTTAATTAATTAATTGACTATAAGTGTGAAGATGACATCTACGTAATATATCTGATGATATCACAGCCCTGATTATTAGTATTTAAATATTGAGACCAATTCAATTAGTACATGCTTATATTTCAAAATATTTTCAGAAGACTATTCACGACAATGGCAAAAGCAAGTAGTGAGAGCACCGAGTCAATCCAACAGCTCACTTTCCTGAAGAAGTGTATGCAAACTAACCCCACTGCTTTCTCAGTAGCTGGCAGTCCCCTTCTTAAATCTCGCGTACAGCTCCACATCCACTTGGACGGAGCCATCAGAGTTGATACGCTGTTTGATGTGATGGAGAGGAGAGGAGTTGCGAGGGGAGTGGGAGGGATCCAGCAACTCCGAGAGAAAGTCGTGCCTGTCTCCGGCGTGTCTCTGATTGAGTACTTGAAACCCTTCGATTTGGTTCTCGAGATTGTGGGCGGGGATGAAGAGGCGCTGAAGAGGATCGGGTACGAGTTCGTGGAGGATCAGGCGAGAGAGGGCGTGCTGTATGCAGAAGTCCGCTACTCCCCACACTTCCTTAGGGGCGAGAAGCTCACTGCTCATCAGGTCGCCGAGGCAGTGACATCTGGGATAGAGGCAGGCTGTAAGGCGTATCCTGATGTGACGGTGAAGAGTATTCTCTGCACCATCAAGGTGCATCCCGAGTGGACGCAGGATTGTGTGGATATCGCCGCAGCCTTTAAAGCCCGCGGGGTTGTGGCGATTGATATTGCAGGGGATGAACTGTCAGGGAACTTTGAAGACCATCAAGCCG
Source organism: Aphrocallistes beatrix (assembly GCA_963281255.1). Classification (NCBI taxonomy): domain Eukaryota; kingdom Metazoa; phylum Porifera; class Hexactinellida; order Sceptrulophora; family Aphrocallistidae; genus Aphrocallistes; species Aphrocallistes beatrix. The sequence continues at coordinate 1,588,836 of OY725493.1, forward strand.
CATTTTTAAGAGCGAAGGAATTAGGAATTCACCGAACAGTTCACGCAGGGGAGTCCGGACCTTCCAGCCACGTCTCACAAGTCCTGGATTTGCTTCACGCGGAGAGGATAGGGCATGGGTACGCTAGCGTGAACGACGAAGCCCTTCTCCAGCGAATAGTGAAGGAGAAGGTGCATCTAGAGATGTGTCCGATTAGCAGCCTTCTCACAGGATCTGCTCAAATCAAGGGCAGCGCGATCCGCACACTAGCATTAGCTGGTGCCAGCTTCAGTATCAACACGGACGATCCACTAATGAATGACGCTTGCCTTTCTCATGACTACGAGTTTTCCTCTCTGTGTTTAGGACTGCCGCACCAGCTGCTAACTCAGTCGAACTTCATGGCTCTGAATGCAGCATTCATCCCTGAGGAAGAAAAGAGCGAGCTTAGGGAGCGTCTGGAAGCAGCTTACACTCACTTGTCATAATCCGAGTCCCTAAAGCATATTTATCATTTTATCGAAGTAGCAATTTCCCAATTTAGTTGCCATTTTAGATGAGCAAAATTTAGCATTTTACATCTCTTCCAATTACTTATATCATATTTCATTCTCCAAATTAGTCAATGTTATATACAAGGGCTGTCCCAAAGTCCCTTACCGATTTGATATAACTAATACAAATAAACATATTATATAAATTCGTCGTCGAAACGTTCAATATATTTCCCCTTCAACTTTCTGCACCGATCCCATCTCTCTGGCAATTTGTCTATGCCTGTGGCGAAGAAATCTGGGGGGTACCTCTGACTCAGTGATTTTCGTGCTTTTTTCATGCTTTTTCGTGTTTTTTTCATTCTTTTTTCATGTTTGCCTTGTTCCTATTTCGACTCCACCGTCTTCATAACAGTGCATCACCATCACCCACCTTATCAAAGTTAAAAATTCCTGTCGTAATCTAAGATCTTCGAATGCCATCCTCCTCGAATATCCATTCAATCCTCAAAAACTCTTGTTCACCAGCCTGCCTCCCTCCGGAATGCTCAATCCATTACTATTTTCAAATGCCTCGTGAAAACTCATTTTTTTCGATTAGCCCATGAAAATCTTTAATAACACCAACGTGAATTTATACCTACATACCTATACACGCATACATATATATTTACATATAGTACATACACGCGCGCTTCGCTTGCTCCACCCTAAATACATTCTTGCAGGCATGTGTATTTTGTCTTAGCCAACCATCTACAAAATAGATGGCAGAAGAAGACAACAACAGCCCTGTAGTAATAGACAGTGGATCTAACACAGTTAAGGCATGCTTTGCTGGAGATGACGCTCCTCGTGTAGTTTTTCCATGCGTACTAGGAAATCCTCGCCACCATGGGATGATGGTTGGAATGGATCAATTCACTCCTTATGTGGGTGATTATGCCTTGAGAATGCGAGGAATTTTATCCCTGAAGTATCCGGTTAGAAACGGCATTGTGGCAGATTGGGATAATATTGAGAGAGTATGGAGCCACGCATTCTACAGAGAACTGTGTGTGCAGCCTGAAGAGCACCCTGTGCTGCTGACTGAGACTCCAGACAACCCTAAAGAAAACCGCGAGAAGATGACACAGATCATGTTTGAGACATTCAACGTTCCATCCCTGTACATTTCAAACAGTGCCGTCCTCTCTCTCTACTCGGCTGGTCGCAGTACGGGACTGGTAATCGAATCAGGACTCCAGTGCTCACGCGTAGTCCCAGTCTACAAGTGCCACTCCCTCACTTCCTGTGCCCTGACACTCGACATAGGGGGACAAGACTTAGTTTGGTATATTATGAAACTTCTCTCAGAGAGTGGATTTTCACTCTGTGGTGGATCTGATACAGAAATTCTGAACGACATTAAAGAGAAACTGGGATATGTTGCTTTGGATCCAGAAAAGGAAATGTTGTCAAGAGATTCTAGTAGATTCTATGAATTACCAGATGGACAGAAAATGTCAATCAGTGATCAGCGTTTCAGATGCGTGGAGCCGCTATTCCAGCCCAATTTGATAGGAAACGAGTCGGTAGGAATTCACAAGCTAGCCCACAATTGCATAATGAAATGTGACGTGGATGTTCGGAGATACTTGTCTGGCAATATCTTGCTGTCAGGAGGCAACACAGCATTCCCTGGAATGGCAGAGAGAATCCAGAAAGAAGTGACTCTCCTATCGCCCACTCTCTGCCGCATCAACGTGACAGCTCCCCCTGAGAGGCAGTACGGCGTTTGCATGGGAGGATCAATGCTGACGTCAATGACCACATTCAATGAGATGTCTCTTTCAAAGGACTGCTATGATGAGTGGGGACCAATGATCATACACAGGAAATGTTTCTAGAACTTATATGGCTGTATCTACGACAGGATAGCTGTTACAGTGAGTGACAAGATGGATGTGAAACGGAGTTAATGCAATGTTTTCTAATTCAGAATTCGGAAATCTACATGGAATACCCCAAAGTTTACGAAATTGCCGCCAATTTGTTCTTTGCTGTGGAAGAGTATGGTTTTATGTATTATTGAGTTTGTCGACATTTGGAAACTTCTAGCGGTAGAGTTATATTTTTCGAAATATTTATAGTTTGTCTATGATGGTTTTCTTGATTTAGTGAGTGTTAAAAGTAATTTTGTTTAATTATTCTGTACTGTTCTATCAGAATGTTAGTCTTATTCGAGACTGCAGCAGGCTATGCCATCTTCAAGCTCTTGGATGAGAAGAAACTGCAACGATCAACGAATCTCTTCTCAGAGTTTGAAACTCCTGAAGCAGCTACTCAGTTCGTGAAATTACAACATTTTGATAAATTCTCCGACGTGAACGAAGCTCTGGTAGCAGCCACTGCTGTTGTAGAAGGAAAACTGACAAAGCGACTGAAAAAACTCATTTTACAAGTCTCACAAGGGATGCACGAGAGTCTAGCCGTATCTGACTCAAAGCTCGGATCTGCTATCAAAGAGAAGATTGGATTGGAGTGCATCCATGGTACGAAAATACAGTCACTCATGCGCGGCATTCGCGAGCAAGCAGACACCCTCCTGGCCGGACTGGATAAGAAGGAAATGGATTCGATGGCCCTGAGTCTCGCTCACGGCATGTCTCGATTCAAACTCAAGTTTAATCCTGACAAGGTCGATACCATGATCATCCAGGCAGTCAATCTGCTGGACGACCTGGACAAGGAGCTGAACAACTATATCATGCGGTGCAGGGAGTGGTGAGTTCGAGTGGTACTTATCTATAGGTGTGCATGTTCCCGAGGAAATAGAGTGGCAACTACATTCTTGCCAACTGTCCCGTTTTTGGCGGGACGTCCCGCTTTTTTCACTCTTCTATTGAGCTAATTTTCACGAATGCCCTGCTTTTACATGAAATTTTCCCATTATGTCCCGATTTTTTTTGATTCTGTGTATGTAGTACTTTTTTGCGTCCCGCTTCTATCATGGCGCAGGTTGGCATGTATGTATCTAGTCTAGTTGATCTTTGCAATTGTGGAGCTCTAAGAATATATTTGTGTAGGTATGGCTGGCACTTTCCTGAACTCGGCAAGATAGTATCAGACCACACAGCCTACGTACGCACCATTCTAGCGGTCGGGATGCGAGTTGATGCTCACAAGGCAGAGCTGGACGAGATACTACCTGTATCAGTTAAACAAGAAGTGGTGGAGGGCAGTGAGGTGTCAATGGGGACAGAGATCGCGCCTGAAGATCTCCTGAACATCCAACACTTGTGCAAGCAGGTACTAGAGCTGAGCAATTACCGGGAGCAGCTGTCAGAATATCTGAAGAATCGAATGGCCACGATCGCCCCCAACTTAACCGTGCTTGTCGGGGAGCTGGTAGGCGCCAGGCTAATCTCCCACGCCGGCTCCCTCATGAATCTGGCCAAGTACCCCTCCTCCACCGTGCAGATCCTGGGAGCTGAGAAGGCGCTGTTTCGAGCTCTCAAAGGAAAGAAGAACACGCCCAAGTATGGACTGCTCTACCACGCGTCTCTGGTTGGGCAGAGTGGGGCTAAGTTTAGAGGTGAGGCCGTTAGGATTAATAATTGGATCCAAAAGTGATATACAGGAAACATCCGCTCCGAGATGCGACACCATTGGGGGTAGGCGCTTGTGCCGGATCTCGGAGGTTCACAATGCATTATTTACATAGGATGAATGTCATGGGAGGATGGGTTCATTTCATATCTGGGAGGTGCCATATTTATTGGTTTACCTGTGTGTCTAAAATATGTATTGAATTCTAGGTAAGATATCTCGCTCTCTGGCGGCTAAAGCTTCTATCAGCGCTCGAGTAGATGCGTTGGGAGAGGACGTGGATAACTCAGTCGGGCTGTTGAGCAAACAGAAAGTTGAGGCTCGTCTCATGGAGTGTGAGAAGCAGCAGCTTAGACAGGTGAGCGGCACTGGTAAGGGAACCAGGGATACAAAGAAATTCCAGTTTAAGCAGGAGGGCAAGAAGTATAATCCCGGAGCGGACTTCATGTTTGGGGAGGAGTCCAAGATGGAAGTGACAGAAGAGAAGGAATCCAAACCCGGAAAGAAACGGAGACTGGAGACAATGGAGGTAGCAGGTGACCCTCAGGGAGGAGACGGGGAGAAGAAAAAGCGAAAGAAGAAGAAGAAGGAAGACTCTGAAGCGAAAGAGGATTAGTAGAGCCTTTCATAGGATAATATTTTTAGTTTATTAGTTTAAATTTCGATCTTTGTGATAGCGGCAATATTTTCTTATTAAATTTCCTATTAATAATAACCGCAGTATTTCATGTACAATTTACGCTACATGAACATTCCAGTTAGCCATGGTCGAGGTCACTCAGAACAATTTCCAGCAGACTCTACCGCAGATACAGGAAATGATTAAAAAATGCTCTTTCTTCGCGATAGACTCCGAATTCACAGGTCTCGAGGCTTCCAGCGCCACCGAGAAGACACTTTTCGACTCTCCAGAGGAACGCTACCTCAAACTGAAGCACAATGCTGAAGCGTTCTCGATCACTCAGTTCGGGCTGGCTTGTTTTACACCTGAGCAGCAAGACATTCAGAGCAACAAGTATTCCGCGGAGGTTTTCAACTTCTACCTCCTCCCACGGCCTATAGGAAGCTACGATCCGAGGTTCCAACTTCAGGTGTCCAGCATCCAGTTCCTTTGCAAGAACTCGTTCGATTTTAACAAATACCTGTACGAAGGGATCCCCTATCTGAATGAAACCCTCGAAAACCAACTTCGAAAAGAAATGCAACTCAGTTTTAAACCAGATAAGTGCTCCGATGAGGACGCAATGAATCACTCCAGTGCCCGGTGAGTTAGTCGGGATGCTATGTGAATCCCTACTCAGCAGTGATCTTATCCTCAATGTAGAATAATGGCCATCATCAAGGAATGGCGCGACAAGAATATAATCCTGCACCAGCAGAGCCGGCTGGATTTGAAGATGGCGCCAGGATTCTCTCTTGACAATATCATCCAACAGATTCACACCGACTTCTCGGACTTACACGCCTGTGTTAATTCCGAAGGTCGTCTGATCGTTAAACTGGGTACGCACAATTCCATCCAAGAAATGAACTGGGAGGACTCCTTACAGAGCTTTGTTGGATTCTCTCAGGTCTTCAAAATGCTAGTGAAATCACGGAAGTCACTTATTGGGCACAACTTAACGATGGACTTGATGTTAATGTACCATCACTTTTATGAACCACTGCCCCCTACCCTGGATGAATTTAAGCGTAACCTCCTCGCACTGTTCCCTTCAATCATCGACACGAAACAGCTGTGTGTTATGATACGTAAAGAGTTCAACATGACGAACGCCACCACTCTGAGTGAGGTATACGGACAGCTGAGCAGCTCCCAATGGTCCCTCTTCTCACTCTGCGCGCCTGACGTCACAATGTCTAATTCTAACGTTAAGAAGGTGACGTCATTCCATCAGGCGGGGAATGATGCCTATTCAGCTGGGTTTGTGTTCCTGAGGATCGGTCATTTCTTATTTATGAATGGTAAGTCATCAATTCATTTACAAGCGATTCTTCTGCTGTACAAATATCATGTCAAATTAAAATATAGTAAAATCACGATGACGTAAATTTCTACCATTTTGATTATAACTCATTTAATAGATGTATTAGCCTACTCAATGCAAGCGGGTGAAGCTGCTTGTTATTATTCGCATTAACTCGTAAAATATTGCAAAATTTCTGAGCTTTCATTGTACATAGTAGTAGGTTGTAGTGAAATTTATTATTTTGGACTTCTAGTTATCTTATTTTTCAAAATGAACAACATTCGAGAGATAGATAAGAGGCGCCAGAGGTAGTCTCCGACACGATTATATCCATGCGAAGCTTGATTATAAAATCGCCACTTACTCTAGCTATACTAAGTTATCTCATCGTAATTTGTGGCTATCGTTGTTATCAAAGGAATGTCATTATTTGGAAGATTATCAATGGATTCTTGTTTTAATTATTTCCAGTTTACCTTACTAACTTCCATCTAATTACTTGGATGTTAAACATGAATTCCAATGTCATCTCTCATCTCTAACTTTAATTTAACTGTCCAGGTTTCTTGAATTTTGCGTGGATGGTTGTACTTGGTTTGAATTTCTTATTTGACTTGTTGCAAAGAATACGTTTGGCCATCAATTTTATATTTCCCAACATCTCCTTTGGATGTCAATAGATTCGTTTAATCAATACGTTTCTATTTTATTATACAGCTTCATTTTATCTGCAATCAGTAGTGATGTGCTAGTATTACACAAATACTTTTTAATTTATTATCGACATGCCATGGTATCAGAAAAGAATGTCACAGAGTGAGATCATTGCTAAACTATAGAATTCAATTGTCCTTTGTGTTTAATTTACCATGTATGGAGAAGATCCCAGACAGCTAGCTATCTGCTATCAGAATTTATTCAGATTCACACTAATACCTTCAGAGGCACCTCACTCAATGTGTAGTATTTCGGTGTTATTATTGGAACAGGTTGATCTTATCTTTCAGATAGAATTCAACTGGATATGATATCGTGTCTTGTAGCATTCAACAACACATTCAATACTACAGTACTCTCAAACAAGTGATTTGCATTAGGATTTCCTCAAATAGTATTTCTGGTTCCATTTACTACTTGATCAAAAATTGCTATTTTAGATAGATGAAGCATCAAAGGAAACTAATTCGAGTTACCCGATAAACGAAAAGGAATAATTCGCTATAAACCATTTCTAAGTGGTAAAAAGAATCACTTTATTTGCAGAGCGTTAATTTATGCTACAATTTAATTTCAGTGATGAAACATTGAGAAAAAATTTAGGGTATCAAGGGAAGCATTTTTTATGATAGCTAGCATAAAATTTCGTCCCCCTCCCCGATTATAGCGAAACCTCCATGGTGGTGGGGGGATTTTTTATGGGGTCATTTTTTTACGCAAAAGACCGAAAGTTGGCGCGTAACTTCATTTTCATTAATGATCGTTGAAATAGGTATTTTGTAACAATAATTGAATCCCTAATCACTTTATTGTGTATATAATGCTCTATTGCAAATTTTAAACAGAATATGATACAGCTTGTCAACGGCAATCTTAATTTATCTGGTCCAGTAGCACTCCGTCCGTCCTGCTCTGTTTACTGGAATTGTATGAATCCAATTGATAATTGTGTTATTTACAAGTTGTACCATTCTGCGTCTATTGTATTGACTCATTAGTGTTTGCTTGTTTGTTTGAGCTTAAAATTCAGATATTACTTTATTAATATTACATAATTTAACATAGTACTCATATATTGTTTCAAAAAGTTTATTCAGAAATTCTTTCTATCCAGAATTGATCGAATAGTACATTTAATAATCTCGGTTAATGTCATGAATATACGTATACATACGAATGTGTATTACAAATTACAATATACAGGTTAATTAGCGTTTAAAACAATTAACTAAAATGTAATTTGAGCAAACTGAAACTGATGGTTCTACTCCAATTCTATGTACTTCGTTTTCGCTGATTGATTCTTCTTCACTTTGTAAGTGAGAGGGATGAGCAAGGAGGAGAGTAACATTGACAAAAGCTCGCAGCCAATCCAAATTCCGTAGGCCTTGAGTAGTCTATCCGGCATATAGACCCCGTATAGCGAAGACTCTGGATCGAGAATAAAATAGTCAGGAATCGCTTCCATCATCCCGCGGTCATCGCTGCTTTGTGGCACTTTGGTCCCATTGGAGCTTGTCTGTATTATATCACTCTTTGGATCGTATCTCAGCATGGCCGATATGGAGAGGCACGTGATGTGGAATATGAGCAGGATGAAAGTGAGGAATATGTGGAGAGAGAGTAGTGTGTAGCTAGCTTGGCTTAATCTGGGATTCTTCTCGTACATTGAGAGAGTTACCCCGAACATCGCGATTATGCATAGGATGAGTGCGAACACCGACAAGAGAATGCTGAGGTCGTCATTTATTGTCAGGAAGGAAATGAACAGACGAATTCCTGTGCAGAAGAACCCTATCAGGTGAAGAATAGCGTGCAGCAACTGCACCAAGTAGCAAACGGAATTCACACTCAACATTCAGTTCTCGCAGTTAGACAGTACCTTTGATCTTTTTCACATTACACTGCTGCTATTTATACTTGGCTTATTTCACTGATCTAGTACACTCTCATCCTACCTGGCTTCATCATTAAACTTTAACAATTGTCTAATTAATATAGGTAATGTTATTCTAATTTGGGTTGTTTGTAAATTCATTACTGGTTACATAAGTAATATAATATTCCATTAAAACGCTAATTGGATACGGTGTTTAGGTAAAACTTCCCAGGAGGCGCACCCTGCTCCCTTCAAGACTTACCTGCACCTAATGAAGCCTTTTGAGAATCGCATTAATGTCATCAGAGGGACGATTGACTATTACTGCCTCTCCGGACCAGATCCACCTTCCAACAGACCCAGTTGGTTCGTGGTTACGCCAAGGAATTCTACATTCGCCGCAAATGAAGTAAGTTCTTTCTATTCTTTCCTTAAAGAATTCTACTTTCGTTGCTCAATAGTTATAAAGGACTACCGACTAATTTTGAAATAATATTTTGAAGATTGAAGTTGTGAATTACGCGATCTTTCAAGAAATCTCGCATTAATTTCTGCTTGAAAATGGCACTTATTATTTTTACGATCGTTCGGTTAATTTGGACATGAATTGAGTAGATCTTAGCCAGGTTTCAGATAATTTTACTTTCGATACATATTTATACAAAATAGGTTCTGCAGCACTTCTACCAGTTCGGATCAGCTGATATAAAATATATCAATGATAGGCGCGCGCTAGTGGCGGTCTCTACCAAAGGGTCCTTTAAGGACGCTGTCCGTTATTTCAGCACTTACAGAGGTTTGAAAGTACGGATCTATTCCAAATTCTGGGACTCAGATCAACTCGTGTATGCAGCTGCTAGGCAATGCTTCTACTTCATCACAGCGACTCTAGGCGTAACTTCTGTTGTTGGGGCTGGGTTTGGAATATTTTCGCTTATGAAGCTCAGGAAGTAAGTTTAGACAGCTTTGTACCTGCTGCTACATCTCTCACTTATTTCAAGCAGATTTTCTTGATATTTAAGATGGATTGAATTCCATTGTTGGCATTTTATCTATTCTTGAGTAATTACAATTTCTAGATGCTGATACAATCATTAATGTGACTTTTCATTTTTGATTGCATATACTGTTACATCGTATACTGGGGTTAGCGGAGTTCGCCTAATTGCGAGTAACATTTTATTCAAATTGCTCTTGGCAAACCGTCCATATTCGAGTAACAAAATAACATCTTAATGCGTATACATGTTGATGTATATGTTTACAATTTTTACTGAAAAAAAACTTAATCAGATTCAAATAGGAGGAATTTGAATTTGTAAATTAGGAATTTACTACAAAATATAAGTATTTTATACAGATTAAGTACATAATTATTAAGAAATAAACCCGCCTTACTACTATTTTTATGAAATATTTTCTACTGGACGAATGCTCTTAGTGTATGGCTCCTTGAACTCACAATTAAGGCAATTGTTGAATAATCATACGCGTAATATATATTAGCTTTCTCCTACTTTATATACCTTCTCGAAAAATATCTTCATAGTCTCTTTTCAAAAGATTAATTGGAGTGAAGAAATAATTGAATTTATATTTCAGGGTTGAAACTTTAATTAGTAATAGACCATGTCTAAACTTTCTGGCTTTTCACATGAGCCCCTGCACAGATTAATTGATGCCTCCGTGGAGTTTGGCAAGAAGTTGAAGTGCATTCAAGAAATACTTGAACACCTAGACGACATAATACATAGCGAACAGTACATGGCTTTTCTCCACACAATTTTACCAATATTTTTCCAATTCTTACGAGAAACTGAGATTCAGTTCATCTCCGATACTCCACAGCAGGAAGCTAGAAAATATGTGTTGAACATCCTAAACCGACTTCCTGCGAATGACTCACTCAAACACTACTCGAACGATATCCTCAGCACTGCATTCAGCATTATAATCAATGACAATGAGGACAATGCAGTGCTGTGCATTTGGCTCATAATAGAACACGTCAAGTACTACAAGCCTCCGCTCACTCCTGAGTTGCAGCAGTTCTTACACTTCTCTAAGAAACTGCTCTCAGAACTGCCTAACCTGAAGAAAGAATGGTTAGCTTACGAGAAGAGAGCACAGGACACTCCTGCCGCTTTCCCTGAGAAGGAGTCCGCCTCATCCGAGGCCAATACCTCCAGAGAGTTGACTAGAGTGTACCCTTCTCACCTCTCCTTGAAGGTGATATCTGAGCTGCCAGTGGTTCTACTGCTAGCGTATCAGTGCTACAAACCTTTAATAGAGCCGACCATCCTCGAGTTAATCCCTCAGCTGATTCTTTGCATTAACCTAGATCCTAAGTCCCACATTATGGACCCGAACAATAAAGAAATGCTAATCGGTTTCATTTCCACCCAGGTGAAGTATATCGTATTCTTCAGCTACTTTTCCAGGTCCTACCCAGACAAGCTCACAGAGCATGCGCCCAATCTTATCCACGGAGTGGTACAGACCCTACAGAATCTACCCTCCGAGGTGATTACTGTTAGAAAAGATCTCATCAACGCGACCAAGAGTCTCATCCTCTCCGACCTACGCGTCTTCTTCTCCCCGCACCTGGAGCTGCTGCTGGAGGAGAGCACGTTCCTCGGGGCTAACTGGGCCGTGGCCTCAGACAGCTTCAGGACGCTGTACTATCAGATAATCGGAGATCTGGTGTACAACCTCAGAGCTAAGCTCTCCACTTTCCAACTCAGAAAGGCTATCGACCTGTTCGGTAGAGCGATATACGAGCCTTCGTTTCTGACCCTAATCCAGCAGGTGTCCGGGAAAGTCCTGCTCGGACTCGCGGAGTGCCTACGCCAGAAGCAGGAAGAGCCGAGCAGCAGAGATCTGCTCATCCGCATGCTGAACATCCTCCTGCTCAAGTTCCAGTACATCTCAGAGCAAACGCTGCCCTATTTGATGGACCAGTGTTCCAGTGAGCCCGGCCGCGTCTCTGACGCTGCTACATCTGGAGGCGCCAACTCTGACGAGAAGAGAGAGGAGCTCAGCGATGAGTTCAGCTCGACCAAGAGGTCCACTGGGAAGATCTCTACCCCCGGCTACCTGGTACTTAGCGAGAATAAGTCCCTCCTCAAGATATTCATCCTCTCAGTCAAGACTATCGTCTCCAGTCTAGCTATTCCGACCGGCAGTTTCATGTCTGTAGCAACTCTGAAGACCTTTCCTTCCTACGAGGAGGGAGTGTTTCACAAACTTTTCGAGAGCATGCTGCGCTCCCTCGAGTTGTACAGAATATCTATTTCTTCATCCGGCGTGCTAACCATCTCTAATCCTAAATACTATCTGACACAGATGTTCGTAGTGAGGATGAAGGAGGAGAAAGAAGTGTTTGAGAATTTTGCCCAAGTCTTTACTTCGCTCACTCCTTCCACGTTTAAGAGCATCATCTCCACGCATATTCACTTGCTGGTAGAGCAGATTCAGAAAAATTTCGCACTACAGTTCATCCCACAGACATTTTTAACTCAGCATAACACATGCACAATATTCAGTTCGATAGTTTTAGACTTTTTAGCCAAGAAACTGGATGAAATGGGCAGCAATCCGGATCTATCTGAACTCTACCTGAAGCTGTTCAAGCTGACATTCTCCTCTACATCTTACTTCCCGCAAGAAAATGAGCAACTCCTCAAGCCATACATCTCTACGATCATATCTAAATCTCTCACGTACTGTAAATCAGCCTCAGATCCGATCGGCTACTTCTACCTGATAAAGGCTTTGTATAGAGGACTGAGCAATGCAAGCGAAGCTACTTTCAACGAGTTCAAGTTCCACCTCACTGATCTCCTCTCTACACTCAACAGATTCCACTCTACTGCTCAGACTCAGCATCTCCGAGATATCATTGTAGAGCTCTCACTCACCATTCCCTTCAGAAGTTCCTTGATTGCTCTACCGTACATAATCTACCTCATGCGGCCTCTCGTCTATGCTCTTAACAGCTCATCAGCTATATTCATACAAATGGGACTCAAGTTCTTGGATGCGTTTTTAGAAAATACCTCTCCTGACAAGTTATTTGACACGTTCCATAACCTTAAAGCGCCACTAATGCACTCTCTCTACAAAAATCTGGCTCGTCCAGAGAAGGAGATTAGTCATGCCGTGTTTAAGATTCTGGGAAAGTTTGGAGGAAACAGTAGGAATGTTCTCAAAATCCCTCAGGAGCTCGGCTACTCCGAGCCAGAGAGTGTAGAGCAGCACGCCCTGCTGTCTTTCCCTAACTTGTCCGATATGATTGCTCTACCACTGCACAAACTCGTGATGGAATCGACCAAAATCTTAGAAGAATCAAAGCTGGAATCGAACTACCTGGAAGCAGCATGGCACATCATACACGGCTACCTCCTATCCCTTGTAAACAGTGAAGAAATCCTATTTATTACGAATATTACTAGAAATTCAAAGTTGACTGTGAGAACCAAGCGTCCTGATCTCTTCAACAAACCCCTTACACAAATATCCCTCAGATCTCACGATCCAACGCTGTCCACCGCACTCTATGGTCTGCTGAACGCTGTCTACGTACTGAAGGGGGACTCTGTCCAGTTCTTTCAATCTCTAGTCCAGCACATATCCCTCATGCACCTGGTCTCAGAGAGCTTTCCCCTCGAGCTGGAGAGTCCAGCGAAATCAGAGATCCTTTCCTCCTCTCTCATCCAAGCCATAGTCAAGTGCATGTGTGCTTATGATGATAACCTGATTAAACTCGGCAAACAAACAATCCTATTATTCATTGAGACCACATTGCCATGTCTGGGCGGGAATGAGCAACTAAGCGAGCTAGGATTCTTTCAGGAATTGGCGCACAATCTCACGACCTGTTGCTACAAACTGGTCTGGTTTGAGAAGAGGGGAGCGTGTCTGGGCATAGAGATACTGGTAGATAGACTCTCCATCCGTTGGGTGATCGAGCACCAGATTCTATTTCTCAAAGGCCTTTTCAACCTCATAGGCAATCTAGACGAGGAGATTACGTACGGAATCACCCAGTCAGCAGGAGATCTCGTGTATAATATCATAGAGCGGTGCAACAGCCCCCTTGTGAGCCCTGGGATGAGTCTTGCAGAGCTGCAGACACAGCATCAGTCATGTGCTATCGAACTGCTAACGAGAGAACTATGTTCTCCCAACAAGAATCTGAGGCAGGTTGTGTTTCGATCTGTGTCTCTCCTATCTCATACCCTCCTGAAGATACCAGTCACCAACTTGCTTGACGTGCACAGATCCATCATAAGCGATTACTTCTCTTTTCGAGAGTCTCCTCTCAGAACTCTCCCCAAGACCATCCAGATCGGGTTCCTAGACGGGTTCTACTTCTGTAGTTCCCAATCGCCGCGTGTCTTCTCTCTAGAAATAGGCAACACGCGCTATGACACTTTCATTAAAGATCTCTTCTCTGTCTGCGAGTGCGAAGAACGGACAGCGAATAAACCGCAGAAGACAGACATTCTAACTCAGGAACTCACTAAGTCAGCTCTCTACGCCTTCACTGTACTCTGCTACTTGCCAGGTCTGAGAGAAAACATCTTCCAAACTCTGTGCACGTTCATCCGTCACGGAGATCCGGAGTTGATGGAAGCTGCTAAGTCTTGTATGCAGATGTTCATTCAAGACCATCACGACCAGAAGTTAGCGCATGACGGCTTGCGGGGATTCCTGAACAGCATCTTAAGAGTTCATGCCAGCCTGACTCCGCCCTTGCTGCAGCGGCTCACTTGTATGATCAGCTTGTTTCCAGCCTCATTCAATGAGAAGTTCTGTAACCAACTCCTGAACCCCATCCTGAACCACCTGAGCAGCCTCCTCACCACTCAGAATCGAGGCCATCCCGTGGAGCTGGAGAAGACTGTCCTTATCATTAACATGTTCCACTACCTGCCCGCTGCTACCTTCAAGCACTTCGAGAATATCGTGAATGCTGTTCTACAGCTAGAGCGACTATTCTCTGGAGAACTTGATAACAACCTATACGATGCAGTCACTAAATTTGCTCTCAACTTCCCAGAGCGCACGGTTAGACTGTTCATCGAGTACATGCCATCTACTCCCAACTGCTTCAAGTTGTTTTCCTACCTCATCACGCACAAAGACAGCCTGCCCTTCATTCAGATCCTGAAGGGATGCACTGATGATATCCTCTGCCTCATCCAGATGAAGTGCCTCTACAATTGTCCAGAAGAGCACATGAAACACTTCCAAGACCTCACACGCTATTACGGGTACTTTATCTGCGGCGTTATCGTCCAGCAGGACAACAGTTGGATATCTCTACAAACTCCAGTCATCGCTTGGATAAAGTCAGTTTGGAAATCAGATGGATTCCACCAGGAGATTGATGCCTTCAACACTTCTCCTCTGATCTGGAAGCTGCCTATGCTTCTATCTCAGTGCTTAATCGCATACCTAACCGATTCCCCAGAAGATTTCGAGACCCTCTTCCATCTGCTCCGAGCTTACGATCACAGGTACCTCTGCTCGATGGACGTGCTCAGGAAGTTCATCGAATACACGGTTGTTGTATCTTACTCGCCTCAGAAGAAAAGAGCTTTATTTTTCGCGGTTATTCCCATCTACCAAGACGCCACAATTGACAAAGGTTTTAAAGCTAAGATATTGATGCATCTCATCATTCCAATGGTCCGCAGCAGTTTCGAGGAGGGACAGGTGGATGAACTGATCGGAGGCACCCCTACTCCTGACGAGGATAGCGACACTAACATTATCAGCGTTTTCATCAGGACATTCATTGACAACGAGAATGCTCTCTCAGAGCCTGATAACATTCGGCTCCTGCTGCTACAACTTGCCTGCATTTTCGTAGAGTACGGTTTCCTACACATCCATGACCCCATGACACGGAAGCATGGCACGAAACTCCGCCAACTCATGACCTATGCTTGGCCCTGCCTTCACATGAAGAAGTTTGCTGACCCCTCCATGAAGTACCACGGCCACTTACTCCTAGCTCACATCATCTCCAAGTTCGCTATTCACCGTAAGATCGTCATTCAAGTGTTCCAGAGTCTTTTGGAATCTCATACTGGAGAGGTGATTGGTGTCGCTAAAAAGGCGCTAGACATTATTGTCCCTGCACTGCCCAATCGGATGGAAGACGGACAGACTCTGTTGTTGCATTGGACACGGAAAGTTTTGGTTGAAGAGTGCAGGAGTGGAATAATGATAATGATGCATGTAATTCTGCTCATCATTCAACACAGTCAGATCTACTACCCAATATACAGGAGCATCATACACTACATGATCTCCACGATGCAGAAGATCTCTTCCACCGGCGTAGCCTCTAAGGAGAACAGGAAGCTCTGCTTAGATATCGCAGATGTGATTCTTAAATGGGAGCTACAGCGTGCTAAGGAGGAGAAGAATCCGGTTGAGGGGGGGACTGGTTCAGGGGACCAATTTTGTGTGGGTAGCATGGACACTGACTCAGCTGTCGATGTCAGTAAGAAATTATCATCCAGTGAACAAAGTTCTTATACGCCCGAACATGAAAAGGCTTATCTCGAATTTGTCATGAACTATCTATTCAAATTCACTTGCTACCGAGGGGAACATGGGACAACAGGTCCTCAGAATCAATGGGCTAATGAGTCACTTTGGAAGAGATGTTACAATCTTTTCAAGAAAGCTATCCTGGAGCCTGAGATAGCTGAGAACATAACCATCAAGACACAGTGGATGGAGAAACTGTTTAATGTACCTTTAAATGAGCAAAACGCCACCTTCTACATTCGCACAATATACAGTACACTGGAACTCGTAGCCATCATCATTGACAAAGTTCCTCTCTCATCAGTCGTGACTATACTCCAGCCCATATCTAAATGCATCACGAAATGTCTGACTAGTTCTTATCGCAAGATTATTCAAGGTGTCCATGTGTTCTACTTGAAATTGTTGCAAACCTTTCCTCCCAACTCTAACCAACCGAACTCTGAGCTCATCCAGAGCATCTACTCTAACTTCAATGACTTTATTAAGGAAACCTTGTCTGGCTACGAAAAGAATCCCAACTCTATGAACATGTACACTGCTCTCCTGCACTGCAACACTAAAATCACCAGCAGTACGAATCACCAGTTTGAGGGATTCATTCCCATGATTATTCGCATTTTACAGAAAATAATCAAAGATCAATTCACAGCGTCTGGAGATGCTACGACTCCGGGAGAAGATGGGAACGCTTCAGAAACTGCTCCTCAAGATATCATCAACTTGATTCTCAACCTCATCATTCAAGTACTTGACCAGCTCATTTCTTCCATGTCCGGAGAGACGCGAAGAATCGTCCTCAACTCACTTATCATGATATGCGAGCATTCGCAGTGTGAAGACCTCATCGTGAAGGTGCTCGAACATACGAAACTGATCTTATTTTCAAATGACGCCACTATTGTGGGTCCATGCTGGAAAGAGAAATCTCAGAACCTGCAGAAGATGAAATGCGTGACAGAGAGGTTTAGTAAGAACGTCGCGATTGCAGACATCTACTTCGATATTGTGTACGAGATCTATAATTCTCAGGATCTCCGTAGTTCTCAAGCGACTACTGATTTAGAAGTACTCTTTCTACACGGGATGAAATCTGAGTTTCCACACATTAGACAGAAATTCTTCAATTTATACCAGAGCAATCAACCCGCGAACATGTTCGATAGACTCATTAACGTGCTGGTAGGACAGAACTGGAAGAACTTCGGTCACTATTACTGGATCAAGCATTGTGTCCAGTTGGTTTTATCGATCGTAGACCCAACTGCGTTGCTTGAAACGTGCGTGGCTACACAGGATGGCTACCAAGAGGGGCCCTTGCAGTCTCAATTCCGTTTCAAAACCAACTTGAAGGAGAGAGAATTACAAGCGCTCTACTTCAGTCAGACCTCGGATAGCTCTGAGGATTCCTCCCTTCCGGAGGCGATCAAGGAGAATTACACTACTACGTTTGTGAACTCACTCGTTGAGCTCTGCTACGTTGATTCTAGCCTCTGCCATTGGGTATGGATTAACCTCTACCCGATTATCTGGAAGCATCTCAACCCGAAGGATAGAAATGCTCTATCCACTGAGATCAGTCCCTTCCTCATCAGCGGGACTCACCAGCTGCAAGCTGAGACTTCTATCTCAGCGATAGAAACCTTTCTCGAAGGGATCTCTCTATCCCACCCCACCCTCCAGATGCGTCCTCCTATCCTGCACTACCTTGGAAAGACACACAACGCACACTACCGAGCAATTCTCTCATTAGAATCTTTCATGAGTAATGGAATGGCATTGAAACACACGTCTACGGACCCCAAGAGTTTGTATGTAGGGAGCTACAGTGAAGAGTTACTGGAACCGCTAAAGATAGAGAGTGTAGAGTGCCTCTCACACCTCTACCTCCTGAGTAACGAGGAGGACCTGTGGGCAGGACTCTGGAGGAACCACTCTTTCTTCCCTGAGACCATATCTGCTGTCTCGTTTGAGTGTCAGGGTTTTTATGAAGAAGCACAGCAGTACTATGAACGGGCAATGAGCAAAGCCATGGGCTTCCACGTAAACGAAAATGCGCCTCCTTCCATCATTCCTGAGTACAAACTGTGGGAAGAACGCTGGATTCGCTGTTCGAAAGAGCTCGGCCAGTGGGACTTGTTGAATGATTTCGGCACCTCTCAGGGGGTGAGTGGGAAGCCCCTCACCATCCTCCATTCTGCCTGGCGCCTCGCAGACTGGAATGCCGTGAAAGACGCAGTTACCCAACTGGAGACGTGGAGTTTTGAGGATGACGTGATAGATATAAATATCCACAAGTGCTACCTCTCCCTGTGCCAAGACGCCACCTCCAATCCCTCCGACATCAAAGCGTATGTCGACACGATCACAGAAACTGCCATGCGCAAATTCCAGAAACTACCTCGAGTGATAGGACCCATTCACATTCCCCTGCTGCGCCTCTCACATAAAGTTGTCGAAGTTAACGAAGCCTCGCAGATCCTGACTTGTCTCCAGCAGGTGAACACGATCGGCCCCCAGGGGTTGGCAGAACTTAAAGTTATCCCTAAAATATGGAGAGAAAGATTGCCTAACAAATTTGATGACCTCTCTTATTGGAGTGATATTCTCAACCTGCGCCAACATATGTTTAAAGCGATCGTCTCAAACTGTGAAGGGTTCACGCACCCAATCCCAGATCAGCACCCGCCAACACTAACAGCGTTCCATAACTCTGCATTCTCATTCGTTAAGTACGCATCCATAGCGCGTAAGCAAGGACTGAACAATGTGTGCTTGGACGCGCTCGTTCGCATAATGAGCATCCCCCAGGTGCAATCCCAAGACAGATTCGTGAAGCAGAAAGAGAAGATTAAATGCTACATAAAGATCGCACATCTGATGACTGAAACGGAGTTACAGGAAGCGTTGGAGAATATTGATGCCACAGATGTGATCTCCTTTCCTCCACAGTCCAAATCTGACTTTTTCAGCTACAAAGCTGTCCTGCTCTCTCACATTGGAAGAGTAGAGGAGGCTAATAACATGTTCGGCGCAGCTATACAGCTCTATGACGATAACCACAACGCATGGGGGATGTGGGCAGAATTCATGGACAAACTGTTCAAGCAGCAATCTGATGAGAACCGTATTACTTACGCCAAATCAGCCATGGCGAGTTATATGCAGAGTTGTAGGCAGAATAAAGTTTCTCCGAAGACCGCCCTCCATATTTCGCGGATATTTTGGCTACTCCTGTATGAGGAAGAGGGTAAGGGGAACATGGATGAGATTTTCCAAAAATTTGCTCCCAGAATCAATGCTAAGCACTGGGTGACCTGGATTGAGCAAATCATAAAGACAGCATTCCTGAAAAACAAACACTTTACGCTCGAGCTACTAGATGAAGTTGCAGAGTTCTACCCACAGTCGGTTTATTTCCAGTCAAGAGCTGCTTGTCTTGTACTGCAGCCTCATCTCACTAAGCTCTCTAATCTCACACTGCCCTCCATCACAGCCGTCTCCGGTCTTGATATCGTGCTCCCCACCTCCAATAGTGAGGCTCTGAACAATGAGCACAAACCAGAGTTGGAGCCTTGCTCTAGTATGGATACGCTCCAGGCTGTTAACATGGAGGAGGTGGATGAGTCCGTTAATAATGTCACAAATTCGACTCAACCAGATATAAAGGAAGAAAAAGCTATTCAGTTGAACATGACACCTACACCAAATTCACACCCACTCCCCCCGCCTCCACCTCCCCTTTATCCCAACCAACCACTCACACAGAAGCAGCAGGTGTCTACACGTTTGGAAAAGGTTAACTTAACAATTCTCCAGAAACACCCAGCTGTCTACTTTTCACTGAACTCATTTGCTGACGCCCTGAATGAGGGTATCCACTGGGAGTCCTACCTCCTCACCATCCTGGAAGACCTTGTCCAATCTTGTAAGGCTTCAGCATTCGAATTCAAGACGAATCAAAACGCAGCCAAACTATCATCACATCAGGAATCAACTATCAATAAAATTGTGCGGATATTTAACCGCGAATATGATGAGCCGCCAGTCGATATATTTAGGAATTTACACATTAAGTTAAGAGATGGATTGGATCTGGTTAGTTTGGAGAATCAGCAATTGAAATCCGATTTCCTCTCCGACTTCTCTCTCCCCTCCCCTTCTTTACATCGAATGATATCCAGGCTAATTAAATGGATCGCTATTCTTAAGAAGAGACTAAAGTCACTTTCTCTCATTCCATTTGACACGAGTATGTACAACGTTCTAGCTTACTTCACTAGCTCTACTACGAATCTTGCCCTGCCTGGATTATCCCCGAACCTGGATATGCCCTGCAACACCGTGATTGTGGAGAGATTTCTGCACAATTACGACAAGTTTGCAGCTTCTCCTGACACGAGTTTAGCTATCCTTGGTCATGATGGCAACATTTACACATACAGACTTGAGATGCATATGTCTCCATCCGAATGCAACCGTGTAGAACGCGTGAACCATCTGTTAGACAGATTTAGTCCATACATTGATAGAACGAAGGAAACTGCCAAACGCTATTTGAGTTACCACAGACCGTATTGGGCCAAAATTGCACCATGCATATCTCTGCTTCAGATCTCTAACAACTGCACGATCAGTCTGAGTAAAATTTTTGAGAACTTTACTGAAACCAACTCCAGACGTCCTGATTCACACTTCAATCACTATTACGAGAGTCTAATAAGGGACTCTGCGAAGATTACCTCAGATGTACCAAAATATTTCGAGAATTTATTCCGCGATATACAAGGTGAATATTGTCCGAAGCATGTTCTTAAGGAGTGGGTGAGGAAGAGTTTCAGCAACGCTACTGACTTCTGGAACTTTAGGAAACAGTTTACCAATCATTTGGCAGTGAATAACATTACACAATACGCGTTTTGTTTCACTAGCATTAGTCCTGAGAGTCTACAGCTGACCTGTAATACCGGTAGCTTCTTTGTGTCTAGACAAACTTTAGATCTAGCTTCTAACCAGAGACCTCCTATGCTCAACTACTCCCATACAGTTCCATTCAGAATCACTCCAAATATTACTCATTTCATTCACGATTACTGCATCTCCGGCCCCATGCTATCCAATATGATTTCGATCATTCGCTGCTTCGCACAACCAAAGTTCGGCATTACGGACTTGCTATTCGTCTATATCCGTGACGAACTAATGGATTATTACATTAAACAAGAGTCCATCGAGTATCTGTCCGGTGGTAGGTTATCGATGGACCTGTTCTCCCAAGTCTCTCAATCAGCCTACTTTCTTGTTGAAAGGATTAGTCATCTAGCGAATTTCAATGATGCCAAATCTCCCATAGAAAAGTTGGTCGTTGAGTCACAGGACATTTCTCGTCTTTCACTCATTTGCCCTACCTGGAACCCATGGCTTTAATTAACCCGCTGAACTGCCAGAGTATCTAATTGTTTTCAGGAAATTGTTTTCAGGCCAAATTGGACGATCCATTTTGGAGAGTTTATACTCGGGATATCTCTTGATGCTAATTTCAATGAAGCATCATATTTTTATGATAAATGATCATTTAATGTTTAATAGATTTTCTGTGGTGATATTTTTAAATGATTAACAGCACAACATCTTTATATTATAATTACTAGGCCGTGCCCGTATCTGCAGTGCATAGCGGTATGGTCACGTTTTGCAAATATTGCCATGTCTTGCTTGCCGAGAGTTTAAACAATATATTTGTTTTATTCTACCTACGCTACGTTTGTAGTGAAGGAAAAATGGTATTAATTCTTATTCAAACACAGATAATGTATACTGTATGTTGCAGAGCAGTTTGGAAATGCTTGTACGTAAACGCAATTGCGAATCTTTTCAATTAGATATTATTTGATGGCTTCTGCTAATAATGAAATACAAAACATATTTGAATTTTGCAAGCTTCTTGGAAACTTGAAACATTTAGACAGGACAGGCTGGGTCAGGAAGAAAGTTGAAAAGCCCGAGAGTGTGGCTGGCCACATGTACAGGATGGCTCTCCTCTCCTTCCTCGCTCCCAATGGCAGTTCTCTAGACAAGAGCAAGTGCATCAAAATGAGTTTAGTGCATGATTTGGGTGAGAGTATCGTGGGGGATATCACTCCTCACGACGGGGTCAGCAAAGAAGAGAAATATCAACTGGAGAAAAATGCGCTGGAAAGGATAGCCAAGTTGCTTCCAGAGTCGGTAGGGAAGGAGATATGTGAACTTTGGAACGAGTATGAAGGAGGAGTTACGCATGAATCGCTGTATGTCAGGGACCTGGATAAATTCGATATGATATTCCAGGCACACGAGTATGAGCAAAAGGAAAATGTTGACTTACAGGAATTCTTCACTTCAACAGAGGGATGGTTCAAGACCGATTTGGTGAAAAGTTGGGCAGAGCAACTTAAAGAAATAAGAAATAGTAAATAGATTTAGTTTTTTCAATTTTCTCAATATAATCACTTGAATTATCCTCCTAATTTATTTCGATATACGTATGGTATCTTTTAACTCAAAACTTAAAATATCATTAAATTGGAAGCAAGAAATTAGAATTATACACATGGTTATAACATATTTTTTGCATATAAATTCTTGATTCTTCCCTTATCCCTCTGCATAGCATCAGAGAGGAGCCGACTAGCTCTGAATGTATATTCTCACTGTCTTGCTAATTTCAGGAGTATTGCGATTAGCGACTACGCATTTGTACTCTCCACTAAAACTTGCAGTAAAAGATTGAATGATCAATCTTCGAGTCGAGTCTATTTCAATTTCCCCTTCCGAGCTCAATATATTCCCGTTGAAGTACCACCCGAATTCCTCCACTGGAACTCCCTCAACCACACAATCGAGTGTGACCCTGCTACCGGAAGTCACTGTCCCACCCGGATCCACAACGATCCGTGCGATGAATAGGATAACAGGATAAATCACTTGAAGCGAAGTCACCCTTTGTGTGCTTCCCTCTGTGTTTTCTGCCTCACACACATACTCTTCACTATCGTCTATGCCTGAGTATGCCTCTTTTATTAGCAGTGTTCCATTGTTAAATATTTCAATGCGTCGATTCGTGTTTAATTCTCGTGTCCCTCTCTTCCACGTTATCTTAGGCGGTGGGTCTCCGGTAGCGATGCAGTGTAGTACCGCAGGATCCTCGTCAATCACGGTTTGTTCTGGTGAGATGAAAGATATTTGAGGTGCAAAAGACCCTCGAACTTCCAAGTACAATTTTCTCTCTATAACATGTCCACATCTGCTCAGCCTGCAAGTGTAGGCTCCAGCGTTGTTACTGTTAACTGTTTCAAATTCAAGTTCCTCTCCTTCTCCTACCAACCCTCCCTCTTTGTACCATCTAACTGCGACTGGGGAGACACTGTGTGCAGCTCTGCAATGCAGTGTTGAAGATTGACCGAGATAGACTGTAGTGTTTCCAGTGAAATACTCGACTATTGGGCTGTTACTAGTAGACACTCTCACATGGATATAATTCCTCGCCCTCCCGAGGATGTTACTTGCTTCGCAGGTGTAAGAACCAGTATTATACGTAGGCGAATTTCTGATGGTTAGAGTAGTCATTCTCTCTTCTTGCTCATTATCGATGCTGATATCTTCAGATTGGATTAGTTGAGTGGATTGAAAATACCAGCGGAATATTACCGGATCAAGAGTACTATTGAACTTGCAATAAATAGAGAATTCTTCTCCCTCACACACATCCTCATTTTCGCTCTTCTCAGTGAAGTGAGGCCTGTCAGCATTATCTGGCAGTGTTACCTGCATTGGGAACGTGTGGTTAGCATATCCCAACCCAGGGTAGGAAGCGTTGCACGAGTACCTTCCTTGATCTTCTAATCTGATATCGCTAATCGTAACCACTGATTGGTATACGAATGAAGAGTCCCCTTGCGTGTAGCTGCTGGACAGCTGTAGAGTAGCTCTAGGGTCATCCACTAATTCCTCATTCCTATTTCGAAACCATTGGATCCGGGGCTCTGGTACTCCTGTCACCTGACACGTTAGTGTCGCAGTCTCCCCAGATTTTATAATTAACCCGGGCTGTCTAGAGTGAAACCTTGGTCTTTGCAGCACCAAATGTTCGCATATCTGTTCGCTATCTCTCAGCCTAACCGGGATGGAGTATTCACCGTTGCATATGTACGAACTTTCATCTTCGCACCCTGTCTCTCGTATACAGAGCTCCCTCTCAGTCACATTGATCGAGTATTTGACACCGTTGACTAGAATATCCCGATTCTTCCTCCAATTAATGTTAGCCCCAGCAAGCTGTGGACACTCCAAACACACAGTTTGATGGCTTAACGGATTGAAATAGACTGTTCTCGGAGTTGCTTCGAGTTCTGTGTAATCTGCTGTGATCTCAAGTGTAGTTAGAGCTCTACATTCATAATTCCCTGTATCCTCACCTAACACTGGAGAGAACTTTAGCGAGTTATTTGGAAATATTGTTATCCTTTCCCTCTCAATTACGTTATTTCCTTGGTTGTACCAATTAACCGTTGCAGGTAACTGTCCTCGATTCGTGACGAGACAATGCATGAATACACATTCTCCTATCACAATATTCGGAGTTTCTATTCTCACTTCAACATTAATTGTCGAGTTTACGCTAATGCGTATCTCTCTCGCGATAATCTCAAACCTATTTGTGGCTGTGCATTTGTATCTCCCTTCATCTCTCTTCAGGATTCTGTCAAATCTTAGCGGCAAAGATATGTCGGTATCATTATTGCATAGCGGGACTGCCTTCCTGAGGGGTCTATCCTCACGAGACCAGGTGAGAGTGGGGAGCGGAAATCCAGTTGATTTGCATAAAACCTCAAATTCCGTATTTACCTGTGCTAGGGTCCTGTCCAGGTTTGGTTCAATTATTCTTAGTTCCTGTTGTGGGATCACCCTGATTACCTCTCGATCCGCAATATCATTGTTGCTATTGTCATAGAGGTTTAGCTCATATCTTCCTTGATCCGATATCTCAAAATCTCTCACTATAAGAGAGCAGTTCTTATGGATGGAGTATTTATTGCTGGTACTTATTCTAGCACTGTTGTGAGTCCATTCGCACCTCGCTGGGCAGGCTATACAGTTGGTGAGAATGGGCCAGGAGCTTCCAATTCCCGGAGGTATGAAATGACAGGTGGCGAGGTTACACACCGGTCTGAATGTGACTTTGAATGTTCTTGAGATGCTTGCAACATTGTTTTCTACTACCACCATATATTCTCCACAACTACGATCGTTAAGCAATGGTATGTGATGGGAGCACTGCCCGATAACTGAAACTTCTCTTCCCTTATGAGTCCACCTACAAGTTGGGGGTGGCGTCCCTTGAGGGTCAAGATCAATCAAAACCGGACGGTTAAGTTGACCTATTCTATCTGTCTGGGGTTCTCTTGTGAAATAAGGTGCTGTCCAGATCGATAGCTCCACTTCTGTGCTAATGGTTCCAGCTTGATTGGTAGCTGTTAAGCGGTATGAACCTGCATCGGTATCTGTCACCCTTGCTATAACCAGCGTACCCTCTCGAAATATTTGTATTTCGTTGCTAGGGTGTATAACTTCATCATCTTTCTCCCATACCAAGATTGGAGTCGGCTCTCCTGTCACAACTGCTTCTATCGTAGAGTTTGTATTTAACAGTGCGTAGACATTCCTGGGCGGTTTTATCACCCATGTTGGTTCATCCGGCTGTCCGTATAATGTGCTTGAAAGACGTTGGAATTTAGTGTTTGAATTGTAAGTACCTTTCACTCTAATTTTAAAAATCCCTGAAGGTAAACGCACGCCCGGTATTGTGATGTAAGATTGGGCTACGTGCGTGCTGAATGCAGATAATGTATTTAGTACTTTACCTTCTAAATCGATAAATTCTATCGTCTCTACACTTGTTGTGCTGGTTCCGAATATTTGTACTCGCAATTCCACTAGCTCTCCTCCCCTCACTTCTGTCAGCTCGATTCTTGTTATCGCATTTCTAAACCTGGCTTTGACATCGATATCGCTTGACCCTCGAACTTGTAGACTTAGCTTCCGCCCTCGATTCCTTCCAAAACATAATCTCCAATTTCCATCTCTCGGACCGTCGATTTCCCAAGCTTTCACTGATCTAGTCCTTACGTCATGTGGAACCTTGCGATCCGATCCAGGGCTGTGTAAGGATGCCCTACCTATGTTTTGGGAAAATGGACTTCTTACTGTTATCACTAAATCACACAGACTACCATCTACTGGGATTTGTAGACAATCTGACGGTTCAAACTGGTGCAGATCAATTAATGACACACTTTTAGGTTTGACGAAGAGACCTATGAGCTTGACAATGCTCCCGACAGTTTCTGGTGTCCTTCTTACAAAGATTGAATTCCCGCCTGAGGCATGAGATATCTGGTCGTAGAGCTGAGTTCCGATGTAGTCGAGTCCTTCGTTAGAGCAATGATCCCCGATCATTACAAACACTACGAAACTGTTTGTCTGCTGGATAGCTCTGATGACTTGGAGTTTCTTTCGAGCATCTTTGGCAGCTCCGTCAGTGAATATAAACACGAAAGAATTTTCAGTGATGTTATCCAGTACTGTCAGTATAGCGGTCAGCACCGGCTCTGGACAGTCTCCGCCCCCCTTGACCTGTGTCTCGACCTCTGCGTAATCACTCTCGAAATCGGACACAGTGGTAGATCGATACATGGGTCCGATGTATGGATCATTGAATGGAAAGATAATATAATTATCTACAGGCTTGCATGCCTTCACTCTAGCCCGTTCATCTATTACTTGCAAAATGCCGTTCACTTCTCTTCTAACCAGCTGGAGCTCGTTTAGCATGCTCTGTGTCGTGTCCAGGATAAAAACTAGTGAGGACGGGGACCATATGTTGGAGAAAGATGAAGGTTGGGAGCCATTATCTGTCTGTAAGCAAGTCAATCTACACTGTCCTTCTGAAAATTTGATAAAACAAACAAATACATATGAAAGTATGTAGAAAAGCATGATACAAATTTAGGAGCGCCTGCAATCTTGGATCTGTTTTATTGCATATCTTCACATCGCTTCAAAGTTGTTTACCCATTAAATACTAATATAGACCATTTACTCGTTATTGTAATCAGATACGCGTTGGATACTCTCTTCTTGTTCATCTGATTATTCAGCTGTCTTGACCCATTTAGGACGATACAAGGGAAAACTTTTGGATCAATGAATTTAGACATGTATTTATTCATAGCTTTAATCTTATTGAGATCACCCTGCGTCCAGCAATTATAAAATTTGTTTTGGTACTTCTTTGGGATCTTGTGCTTAACACATATGGGGTAGCCATGGACCTCCCTCATTATACAGATTTATAAATGTTCTATAACTAATCCATAGGCCACCACTATTTCCATTGAATAGCATTTAAAATACAGATAGTGAACCATGTCTGGGATATCTTTCAAGATGGGAGATCTAAAGGGTGAATCTACACTGATCTTCGACTCAATAAGTCACAATGGATATCCATTGCTAAATGCATTGACATTGAATTACTTGCGCCATGGGTTATATGATGATGCGATTATTCTGACGAATAATGCATCCAGATGGAAAGATGTTATTGAAAGGTCTACTCTCACCACCAAATGCGTATTATTTTATCACAATATGTTTGAGATTTTATCTCTCACTTCTCTGAATCCAGGCGATGGCCTTTTGGTTATTGATAATCTTGATTTTTTATTGGAAAAATTTGGTGGTAAAGAAGTCATTTCTTTGCTAGTAAGATATAAAGTGACACTAAGCCTGTTACACATGGGCTTGCATACCGAGTCTACCTTGATGTCTCTCAAGGCGATATCACCTGTCTTTCTTTATCTCGAACTAATAGAGGGAGCATATGTTGCTACTACTTTCAATGCTCGCCCGCCTAAACTGCTTAAGCAGTTAGAAACTTACTGCATATCTCCTACCTTTAACCTAACATCCACTCCTTACACCTCCGTGAGGAGCAACATTCCAGGGGTCGCGATTGCAAGTCGTAGTAAGCAACCAAGCAGTACGTTTCGCCTTGAAACGAATGCAGAAGAAGAAGCAGTGAGAACTCTGGTTGCGAATCCTTTTATAGATAACGAGGAATCTGTTAGCGAATACATAACTGGAAAGGGGAGCAGTGACAGTGAGAGTGATCCGGATGATGATCTGAACTTATAATTCCATTTAATTATTTTCTCAGTTAAATATTGAAGATTTTAAATTATAAATGTTCTTTCTTGCTGATTGAAACGTCACTCTTGTAGATATACACAGAACTCTATAAGTTGGCAGGTTCTTTCTGACCTTTTTTCGCTCGCTCGGAATTGGTTTCTGTCCTTTTGTTAACTTGACTTATTAGAGTATATGCATTAATTAAATGTTATTGACTTCAGAAATAGATTAGAAATATAAATATTTTGATGGATGGTAAATATTGGGGTATACAGTTGAATACATTCGATAGGGGAGCGTATTTGAAATACATTTTTATAAAATACTCTCCTTGAATCAAAGTTCCTAATTATACGTCATTTATTATCAAATACGCCTACCTTTTATGCTACAGCGAAGCATATTTTCCTTTTGAACCTGACTAGAAGCGTAACTGTTTGGAAAGTACCACCCTTTATTTTCAAACTTACGTGGGCCTGTTTTTCAATATTCTTTAGTTATTTCATTGACACAACTGGGTTACAGATAGCAAAATTTTGATAATATAGGTCATGTGAGATATCGTCATGAATAATATTCAACAAATCATTAAGGACTCATAGTCACATTAGTACTTACTTGACAGTAAGCACTAATGTGACTATGAAGTAACTTGGCGTAAACATTGATCAGGCACCTATGTCTCTAGAATATATTGTGATTACCAACAAGATTACTCCATTTGATAAAAAATCAGGATAATATTTCACACCTTTAAGAATTTTATTTTTCGTATATGTTTTATTTTCATACTTTTTGAATATTTTCCAAAATGGGTTTGAGTTTAGCTTTCAACGATATTTCGTTTAATTATTTAAAATTTCGGAAATTATCTGAAATAAGTTAATCTATGTCAGAAAATGTAAATTGATTATTAATAAATTAATATAAAGGACCAATATTGAAAATACTGTATATCTTGTAGTTCTCTTTGGGATACGAAAATTGTGCAATGGAATCTGCATAGTCCGATGCCCATTCGAGCACTATGGGAATTTATGAAGAATTCTTGATTATAGAGTGTCGAGATATGCAGATTAAGTGTGTAGTAATTTAAGCGATTAATAGAATCTTCGATATTTTCGATATATTTGCCTTCCTAGTTCAATAATGAAGTAATATTAGCATTCAAAGACTGAACTGGAGTTTCTAATCATTCAGAATGAGAAAATAATATTCAAGATTATCACTAGAATTGGTTTCTCTCAACATCTTGTATTATACTTGATATCGAAAATAATACATTTAATTTTAAATGGTAAAACCATGATGTAAGATGTTTTGTACCTTATGTACACTACAACAAATTTTGCAATATTTAAATTATTCAAATGAATTCTCAACACGTTTTGCCATGCAAACGCCCCCACTCCTTGATCTGTACTTCACAGGACGTGCAATTCAATAGCTTACACTTGTACACGCCCTTTAGTTGTACGAAGTTGTAGCTTTGATGGCAAATAATTGGGATTGTCTTAGTACCCTATCTTTTCACATGGTTTTATTAGTTTTTGTTTAATGGAGTGGACATGATTTGAACAAAATGAAGCACATTTAAAATCAAGGTCACAATTCTACTACATTATTTGGGGAAATATTTCACAGCCTCAAA
Organism: Aphrocallistes beatrix; assembly: GCA_963281255.1. Classification (NCBI taxonomy): domain Eukaryota; kingdom Metazoa; phylum Porifera; class Hexactinellida; order Sceptrulophora; family Aphrocallistidae; genus Aphrocallistes; species Aphrocallistes beatrix. Next base: position 1,618,914 of record OY725493.1, read on the forward strand.
TTTCATTTAAAAATCTAACAGAACTTTGAGGCGTAACCGACGACTATATTCCTATGATATTGGAAATGTGTTTACTGATTATTATTGAACCCCTACTTACACAACCAAATGGCTCATAAGGAATGCTAGCGTTTTAATTCATAGATTAATTTGAAACTATATTACCCTCCTCTATCCTTTTTAAAAAATATGTATCTTTGAGAGCATAAGTTTGGTCAAAGAAGAGGGGTAAGCGGTTTTTTTACAGCTTCTTAAAATTCCTTTGTTTCCACCTAGTTCCAATTACGCAATCAGAGATAGCTGTAATACTCAAATACATTGATATTCTTACAGATAGAGTTGAACCCACCCCTATTATGTTTTCACCCTACATTTCTACTCGAGAAAATATACCGTACTCTTTACTATCATCAACTCATGAAATACCTCCCTAAAATGCTCCGCCTCCGAAATTGATAGCATTCATAAGTTGAAATAGGATATGTCGTCTGCAAAGGTGGAATGCTTGATCAAGTGAGTGTATTGTATTCAATTCATTTAACATTATAAGACGTATCGCACTGAGATTGCTAATTGTACTATCATATTAGTGTACTGATCTCATAATCTCAGACACGGGAGCATTGTTGTGATCATGGAAGTTATAAATATGATTTTCTGGATCATCTTGTTATATCCTCTTGTAATTTGTCATCTTTCATCCATTTTGATCTTGTTTTTTTATTTGAATATAATTTACTGTTTATCAATTAATTGTAGCTTTTTTTAATAACAACCCAAGTAACAATCACTATCGTTTAAAGAGCCGTTCTCGTCAATTGATCTTGACACTTATAAAATTTCAATTTGATTTATTCTGGTGTATAGCAGAACACAAGACTTAATTAGCTAAATATTTTGTAAGTTGAGTCGGTATCGAGAAGTAATTATATACGAATATAACGTTTCAGGTCCTGTTGCTTATTAGATACTGCCTAATAATTGTCAAAAACAAGTCAAAACATATGTAACAGTCAACCTGCTTTAACTGTTGTGACTAATAAAGTACATTTAACAGGATGTCTATTGGAGCCATTAAAATGGATCCCACTGTACCATTATTATAGATAGTATAGCCAACCCGTTTATATCGAAATGATACGACAGAGGTAGCTATCCTTCACTGAAAAAACGATATTGAATAATGTATTTTATTTAAAACTAGAATGCATAATTTTACTCTTGGCAATCATCTAGCAGATATTTAATTTCAACCGACAGCGACTATTTTTAAGGCGAATATATTGAAGATTAAGGAATACTTCATTTTTTTAAGGAAAGTCGTATTAATTCGGGCTAGAAAATGGTACGTGCTTGGTAATTTGTTACAATCTTAATTTAGAAGTGTAATAATATAAATGTTTATGGTTCAATTCCTAGAAGGAGATAGGGAGATAGTTATAATTGACTCCTCTAAGTATTTTAATCTTAAAAAGTGAGCATTAATTATTTCAACAGCGATAATATTACCTCGCAGTACAGATTTGTATGGAATTAATTTCCACTTTGCATCTTCTGATCCTCCAAATAGTCTCTCTAGCTCGTATAAAACTTCAGGAGAGCCATTAGAACAACTCTGCACATACTCACTTATTTCCTCGAGCAATATTTTCTACGTATGTATGTACCCCTCATTGGATAAATTTATGTAGTAATGTTTGAGTAATTGAGATGAGAATATGAGATTCAAAAGAAGGATCATACTTATGGTATAGAAAAGACCTTAGTTTGAAATACAGCTAAGATTCTGAATAGCCGTACCATTTGTTAAAACTTTTCGAATTGGTGAAGTAGCAATAATATTATAAATCTTAGAGAACCTCTACGTTTACTTGTTGCAATGTATTAGAGAACTTTGTGTGTACGCCTGCACATAACTTAACAACTGTGTGTTAGAGTTCCCACACCATGTGTAGACAAAGGTCTCTAATACACTGCAATATATTCACAGATAATCTTGGGCGTATGCGGTGTACATACAGCCTAAAAACTGGGTATTAGAGTTTAATACGTATATGATCTGGTGAATATGGGTTAAACTATACACAGTTGACTATACTATAAAGTATATACGGAAGTTGGTTATAAAGTAATTATATCATATTTTCATGCCATACTAAAAATTAGTTCCAGTCTAACTACACAAAGATCATTGTCTAATTAATTACGTGCACTTGTGTATATTTCTAGTCATTCTGACTGTTATTAATAGTCAAATTATCGGGTGGGGTTATATGTTTATGAACTTTTTGTCTTCAAATTTATTAGCTGAAATGTCTGAAAATATTGAGACGTATAATTACTGGAAAGACGAGAAGAATACTGACAAATCGATTCCATTGTGGAAGAAATATGGTTTCAACAGTCGTTTCGATTATCTTCTCCATTGCAAGTATTACTCTAATTTTAGTTTGAATTTCTTGATGCCGCACGAGAGAAAGATATTCCACTTTCTTGTTTTGTTATTTCTCTTGATGTCGATATACACAACTTATCTGTATATGCCAGCCTATGTTTCGAAGTTTATGAAGTAGCTACACAGCTGTACTGCATTCTGTCAACTAATTTAGATACAATTTGTTCTCATTTTGACATTCAACTTCTGTATTTTATCTAGCATATTCTCATATTCCTTGTCGTGTTTAACTATCCAAAAGATTCAAATAATTATTGTTACTTTATGATTATAGGATTCGGAAACTAGTAGTATTAGATACGAATTTTATCTAACAATTATGTGAAGAATGTAACCAAGTTAGCAGTTGATAAGATCCTCAACTGACCTCCTACACTGTATGAACTAATTTCTCAGCTTATGTCGTAAATCCACATCCAGATAAGTTTGTGAATATTTCAGAACCACTAGGCAGCTGCACTATCCTGATACTAACTGTTGTTCATTTGAACAATGTATATGAGACAACATTTTGTTATAGTATGAATGCTGCTGGGATTTTGCTTTCTCGAATAGTCTATATGGATAATTAATTGAAAATATATCCATTAAACTAAGATCTCAGCTGGATTATGAATTCCAGAGCTGTGTTGTTTGATCTGATTACGAATTGCTCATTTATGGAATATTATTGTCAATTACTTTTCGAACATAAAGCCCCCGCAAAACGCAAAATATGCCCTTGTCAGGTGGAACAAAATTGCTGTACTGAGATTCTAGCTCATTTTAGTACAAATATTTTCTACAATTCTACAATTTATTTGTATTATAATCATTTTTGAAGATGCTTCGCTTTGTTTCTTTATTCCAGATTAATTAATCCAACCATGGATAATTTTGCAAGAGTTAAGAATACATTTATTACAATCACGGTATCCAAAAATCTTTAAAACTTTTTATCTAACTTATGCCTTATTGTGATGCACCGAGTAGAAGGCGATTGTGAATTTCGCGAAGAAAAGACATCTACAGGGTTGAAAATAGTATATATGTGTAAATATGGTTATTAATTTGACGAAATGTTGATTTGGTGATATCGACAAAAATTAGATTGTTTGTTTTTGATAGCTACTTGATATCTACTTTTTAAAAGCAGCGTTACTTCGAAATCGACAAAATATCTGAAATTTATGACAAAATTATTGAAATTAAACTCATTCATTTTTTATAAACAATATATAGCAGAAAAAATGTGAAAAAAATATGTTGGCTTATTAAACATGGAACGTCATGAACCATCTTCATTTGGTATGTCAATTTTCTTTTAAAATCTACTTCTGGGCCCACTAATACAAGTCATAATTTGAGAGATCAACTTACTAAATAATGTTTGCTCCTCCTACATCCCTGGATTCACTAAGTAATATCATTTTTCAGCCTTTCAATAAGTTGTACCGTTATTCGATATTTATGATAAAATCTGTATTTTTACACATAGTAATAATAGAGATTAAGGATTCTTAGGATTCTTTTAAAGAATAGACCTGATCGTTTATACATGCTTCAACATTATAATCAAATTTGAGACCTTTTTTTAAAAGAATTTTTACTTAAATATTTATTCATAGCAAGTATAAATATCCCTAAAAATGATGAACTTTCCGTCCAATTTTATAACTTGATTAAATTAGATAAATTTAATAGACTACAACCATAATGGACTGATACAGAGCACTTTAAGGCAAATTAGACTACTACAAATTGAAATATTATCTCTGAATAGATATCATGGATGCAGATATTTAAATATTTATTCAATTATTGAATAAATATTAATATATAATAACCTAAAATGCTTAAAAACTTATTTATACAAAATACTATCATTGCAATCGTTTAGAAATATCATATATTAATAACATCAAATATCATAATACTAAATGCTTTAATAATTCCTTATGAATTGAGAGGTAATGTCTTGAATATTGATCTCTTCACTGTTTCGGGAGTCACTACCCTTATCAGATCAATTAAAAGCATAAATGTGCTTCTCCAAGTTGCACATTTTGGCTATGCAACTGAGCCAGATGTAATTTTATCTTATTTGAAGATATAATATATTAGCATTGTGTTAACTGCTAACATGACAGTAATCAGTTTTTCTTTAAAATACAGTTATACTGATATGTTTATAAGTATGTCCACAGCGATATCATTTTTCGTATTTTTCTTGTTGTTCTATAACTTACAGTCTTATACAAACACAAGGGATTATCTAGGAGCGCGAGACGCTCCTTTAGGCGTATGGTTTTAAGCCGCAATGTGTTTAGGAGCGTAAAAATTCAGAAAAATACCCAATTTAGCCAATATTGTAATGTTATTTAGCGATTTAGGCGTATGAAAATTTAGAAATTTTAGATTAGGAGCGTATCTCTGGAAGGCTGTATAATACCCTGTACGAACATGACTAACAACCAAAAATTGTGAAAGTGGGGTTCGCCTGTTAGCTATTATAATGTTAGTTTCGTTTCCCTTCTAGCAAGTTCGCCTATGATCAAGGGAATTTCGAGTGAATGCGACTTACTATTAAGCAAACTCTATATTTCAGAAATCAGTTAAGAAATATCGATTTAGAAACTACTTAAATTATTCAGAATTTCTTTTTTCGAGCAAAACATATATCCTCAGACGAATCAACTTATTTTTATGCTGATTTATACAATCGACCTAGCAATACGTTTTGTTAGACATTGATGGAATTGCAGTTCCAAGTGTTAGATTCCACATGATATTTATCTTTTAATTTAAATTCAGATTTAGCATCATGGAGTATCATAATATTTTATTTAAAAATTTAAATTAACATAATCGGATAAAATAAAAACGAAATAAAAAACATTTATCTTAAAATTTACTTAAAAATCAAGAATAAAATGTGTCTTTTTAAGGGGTACTTATCAGGAATTAATATTCTTAATAGTAATCCATACTATCGCATACGGACAGGATTTCCAAAACTGCTTTATTCTTCCGCAACATTTCTACCTCCTCAATCAAATCTGTCCATTCGTCGTATAATTTCTCTCTCTCATCAACTAATTGTGAATATTCCATTGATTTTCTCTCTCGGCATTCTTTCCTATATTTTTTCATTTTTTCACGGCGCCTCATTTTTTTAATATCTGACTGATCACTAGCTGGAATCCTCTCGTCTTTGAGGATCTTATTCAGCTCTTTTATGTCCAAGTGTACAATGTCCTCACTGCTTAACCACATGTTGAAACACATGTTGTAATCTTTATCTGGAATGGACATTTTGCTGATGAGAATTTTTAAAGGTATTTTAATTTTTAATTGTCTTCAGATGTATTAGTATTATAGTCAGTTGTGTCTAGTTCGTATTAGTTTACTTCTACCGCTAGGTATATTTATACCTCATACACACTCTTCTGCAAGCTCTTCACAGAGAAAATTTCTATCAGTGAGTTAGTGGCACGTGTACATGTAGGATGTAATGTAATTCAATATGTTGTTAGCTACTGTAGTGATCATGCAGAATCGAAATGTGAAATTTTGGGTGAACCCAATTCTAACCAATTATGATTTGAAAAAAATACAATTTAACCCGAAATGGTATTTTTATATGAGTAATTGCCTCTCACAAAATATTTGTTCGCCAGGACCAGTTTTCCAGCATTAAGATTGATTGGAAGTTTAAAGTACATTGATAGTTTAAAGTAAGTATATTTCCTCTTCCCAAGTTTTTATCCTGCGACAAATACAAATACTGTACGTAGCTAATTTAGGAAAACCTTCAACATCCTTAATAATACACTTTCTGGATGTGCCCAGTTTGTATTTATTTCATGAGTAGATAAATGCGAGTTTTAGTTATTTCTCTCATATTCACCTCAAGACGGCACTAATTGAAGGATGAAGATGTTTAAATACAAATACGTATGATACGTATGCTACTTTATTCGATCTATGATCCAATATAATAGGAGAGGTGCACTGTGCGCTCTTAAAGCTGTATAACACGATAGCAGATTTGTAGGTGGAGGTGTCCACAAGTAGGCATAAGCTCGCAACCCACCCGGCTCTCTATAACTCGATAATTCGACCCACCCAGAGTCCTAATCGCTAACTAGAACTCTGGACGGTCCGAACTACGGGCCTCGAGTTGAGATGGTGGCCTGATTGGCCGACGGAACGGCCCTTGACTATCGCATACTGCCAACCATCAAGTTTTTGTGACTCTTCTATTGAGCTAATTTTCACGAGTGTCCCATTTTTACATGAAATTTCTCCATTATGACTACGTTAAATAGGACATGCCTAATTTACGGGACGGGACGGCATCCCGTCCCATAAATTAGGCATCTTAACTCGTCCCGTCCCGTAAATTAGGCACCTTTCTGTCCCGTCCCGTAAATTAGGCATCTTGACTCGTCCCGTCCCGTAAATTAGGTATCTAGATTTTCCGGGATGGTCCCGTCCCGTCCCGTAAATTAGGCATCTTAACCCGTCCCGTAAATTAGGCATGACCCGTTAAATATCCAAATTTTAATTATTTTTAAGCATATCATGCTAATCACCAATAATCGAATTATTGTATGTGAGATAAAATTAAGGATATGAAACCACTTGCCAGAGATACGCTCCCAATTTCATTCTCCTCTATTTTCGTATGCGTAAATCGATAAATAACATAATGACATGGATATTAGATAAAGAAAGTCGCGCTCCTATACAATTATTTTGAATATATTTAAATTTAAATAAACTGTCAAGGCAGCACGGTGAATATAGCATACATGATGCCAACTTGATTCATGATAAAGCGGGATTTGGCGTTGAATTTCGCGGGACATGGCGGGACGCAATAGAAAATTATACTATATTTCCAACTACAATTGAGCTAAGAACTCAATGAATTAGGTTCAGAATTAAATCTTACCTCTTATATTCTACAGTTAGTATCAACCATTCATTCTTTCTTGTCCCGAAATCAAGTAACTAATCCAACTTTCACTGTAGTTATTGTAATTTTTTTGATATAATATTTGTCTTTCAAATTTGGTGATAAAGCATACCTATTTCCCCGAAGTGCGCTTGTATATGACGAATCCAATTACTTGATGAGTTAGCACAAATAATGTTAATAAAATTCAGAAGAATCGACAAGAAGACGAGAGAGGGACAGGTGGACCTCCTCCTGCAAGAAACAGAAGATGTCTGGCACTTCTACAACCTCGTTTCCGTGGGAGACAGCATCCGTTCTGTCACGGTTCGTAAAGTCAACCAAGAGAGTGCGACGGGGTCTAGTTCTAGTCACCGTGTTAAGACAACTGTTTTTCTCAAAGTAGAGCACATCGAGTTCTACGGCGATCTTCCTTCGGTGCGTATCCGCGGGAAGAACATAGTGGAGAACGAGCACATCAAGATGGGAGCCTACCACACAGTGGAACTCACCCTTAGGTCAGAAGTGGGAATAGCCAAGGAAAACTGGGACAGCATAGCCCTCGAAATGTTGAACCATGCCAGCGATCCTAAAAACTCTGCGGATCTCTCTGTTGTTCTAATGCAGGAAGGAATGGGGTATATTTTCCTTATTACGCCTAGCATGGTGCTAACTCGAGCTAAGATCGAGGTACCGGTTCCCCGGAAACAGCACAGCTCTGCAGAAAAACACCAACAAGCGATATTTCGATTTTTTGAAGCGGTCTACCAGTCCATCTCACTGCATATAGACTTTCAGATTGTCAAGTGCGTAGTGCTAGCTAGTCCAGGATTCCTGAAGGACCAATTTCACAAGTTTCTAATGCAAAACGCCGTTTCTAAAGAAGATAAGAACATTCTGGACAATAAATCCAAGTTCGCTCTCGTCCACTCTTCATCCGGACATAAGCACGCGCTCGATGAGATATTCGCTTCTGCTGGGCATCTCATCCAGGACACGAGGGCAGCTCAAGAGATGAAGGCACTCGCTACGTTCATCCGCTTGCTGGACAGAGACCCAGACCGTGTAGCCTACGGGAAGAGAGAAGTCTGTAAAGCAGATGAGTTATTGGCAGTTGACACGCTGCTTATCTCAGACTCTCTCTTCAGAAGTTCGGACGCGAGAGAGAGACATTCCTACGTCCAGTTAGTGGAGTCCGTGAGAGAACACGGAGGGAAGGCAAGGATATTCTCTAGCTCACACACGTCAGGGGAAAAGCTGAAATATTATACAGGAGTAGCGGCTATACTCAGGTGTCCGATACCTGACCTTGATGAGATGGTGTAGCCATCAACATAGATTTGATACGAATGTAGGTACGCCATCAATACAACTTTCTCGAGGAATATTCCATATCACACTCATGAAATCGAATTGAATAGCTGTAACAAATTTTTCTTCTATCTAGTTTTTTTGAAATTTAATAATATAATTGGCCTTTGAATATTCTATCTTTTTAGATTCGACATGATCGCTTATAATGGAGGTGTCAAAGGCGCTCGTGGCGCTTTTACCGCTACTTTTATACATATGTTCTCCGTTCAATGGTGACACGCAGATGCAGTGGCTTTATTCAGGGAATTGGACAGCCTTATTTCCAGAATTATTCTGCTTTGGAATAGCTTCACATAGTATTTCGTTTTGGGATTCGATAATATTGCATACAAAATGCTCGACTATTTTCACATTATATCCGTCCACGTGCTGCACTCCTGCAATGCAGTATATTTACTCCCAGTTCTTCCACCCGTGCGCTTTCCAACCCCTTTATTCAATTTTATAAACTACTCGCTTATATCTTTATCCCAACACAACTTTTACTGGATATTTTGTTTTCGCTATTTTAAATTTGAATTATAAGGAATATTCTACTCTAATTCTAGATAATCTGATAAGCAGGTATGCAATACATTTATTTAATTCCAACCCCCTCCGTTTATTCCAACCTTCCTCCCCTTCCTCCCCCTCTCCCTCTCTCTCCCTCGTTTATTTAATCTTCAAGATTCTCCAAACCATCTAGAGTTATTTAAAAATAATTTTATAATATTAAACGATTATTTTACAATTATTTATTATATATTTGAATCTAGATGGGGAATAAAAAGAAGGTGCTGCTGATGGGCAAGAGTGGAGCCGGCAAGACCAGCATGCGTTCTATCATCTTCGCTAACTACGTGGCCAGGGACACGAGGCGTCTAGGGGCTACGATGAACGTGGAACACTCGTACATACGATTCCTGGGCACGATGGTACTCAATCTGTGGGACTGTGGAGGACAGCCCAACTACTTCGAGAACTACATCACCCCGCAGAGGGAGCAGATCTTCAAAGGAGCGGAGGTGCTGATTTTCGTTATTTCCGTCGAGACGAAGGAGCCGCAGGACGACTTCAGACTCTACCAGTCTTGCCTCGAGGCTCTCATGACGCTCTCCCCCGAAGCCAAGATAATATGCCTCATCTCCAAGATGGACTTGGTACCTGATGAAAAGCGCGAACAGGAGTTTGAGTCGCGAGAGGCTGCCATCAAGAAACTGACACTCCCCCTCAAAGTTACTTGCTACCCGACCAGTATCTGGGATGAATCTCTCTACAAAGCCTGGTCGTCCATTATCTACAGCCTAGTGCCTAACATCGCGAAATTTGAATCTAGTCTCAATAAATTCGCGGAAATAATGCACGCAGATGAAGTGCTACTTTTCGAGAAGGCGACCTATCTCATAATCGCTCAGTCTGTGAGGAGGGAGCACCCTGACCCACACCGATATGAGAAAATCAGTAACATCATCAAACAGTTCAAACTGAATGCAAGCAGATTCGTCCCGAATCTTCACACTATGCGGATGGAGATCATCAATGGAGATTTGAAGATATTCCTAGACATCCTGACAGCTAACACTGCCATCATGATAGTGATAACCGACCCCCTTGTATACCCGGCTGCCATCTCCCTAAACATCGAGTCGGCCAGGAAGCATTTCGAAATTCTGGAGAAAATGGATAGAGCCTCCATCCTCTAACTTATTTCTGAATTGGACACTTTATACCATTACTCCATTCTACTGATTACGGTGCAGTGGTTTCTCACGATATAATTATTCATTATTTGTGTATCCAGATCCTATCCTGGGCATTATCGTTTTCTATATTTATTTTTATAATATTTCTTTCTTTCTTTATGAATCCTAGTTTAGTAATGAGAAAGAGAGATTACGATTCCAGTTTTACGAGTTGTATCCCTTCAGAAGGTTGCTACCAACGAGAACTGATCAAACTTGAGAGAGAAATGGACAGCAAAATATCAGAAATTGCTAACAGAGTTCATAATACCACTGACCTGACAATAAGCTGTGTGGAAGACAGTCTGGTGGCGATCAGTGAGATTAGGGAGTTGTTGGAGCTGAGCAGAGCCGAGTTTGTAGAGAGGTCTCGACTCAGGGAGGAGAGCTGCTGGCTGCAGCACCATATCTCTCAGTACACAGCCCAGTCCAACCTCCAAGTCAGCAAACAGATGAAGGCACTCAATCACGAACTGCTCGCTTACACCAGATTCCCCACTCCACTCATACACCTCGAATGGACATCTGGCAACACCTGTCACGTTAGAACTACCTACAACCCTTATACATTTAGATCCCGCCCAATCTGGGCAAACTCTTCTCAAGGCCGTCGCTCCCACCAACTCCTCAAGCCCCACTCCATCGCCATAGATTCGTCCTCTGGTCACATCTACGTGGCCGACACAGAGACGGATAGGATTCAGGTGTACAACTCTGAGTGCGTCTACTTAAAATCTTTCACGAATGAATCGCTAGACCACCCAGCCTACCTGCTACTGCAGGGAGCACACCTCTACATCCGTTGCTACCAGAAACTTCTCAAGCTAGACAAGAACACTGGCTACGAGGTCTCGTCCCGCGAGCTAGTGGACAGGCTTAAGGGTCTGTCAATAGACACGGAGGGGCAGATTTACTCCTGTGATTCTGCCTCTAATATCGTGTACAGGTTTTCTTCCTCATTACACCACCAGGATGCCATCCAGTTCAAACCGTACACGCACACATTCCAGCAGTCCAGATCCGTTGTGGTGGGCGGCTCTAGGAAGCCGAGAGATTTAAAGTTCGTGAATGATTCGATCTACATTCTGTTTGGAGACTCTCCTTACCCCATTCAGAGCTTCACGAAGGAAGGCAGGTTTCTCAGATGTGTCGTGTCTCGTGAGCAGATGGAGGCAGCCTATCACTTCTTGTCAGTGGACAGGTTTGGAAACATCCTAGTGACAAGCCCTTACGTCCAGAAGATAAAGGTTTTCTCGAGTGAGGGGGACCTCCTCTGCTTTATCGGAACCCCCGGTCGCAGCCAGCCAGGAGAGCTCCTCACTCCCCGGGGCATCGCTGTGGATCCGCGGGGCCTCGTGGTTATATGTGACGAGAAATTGACTTACTGCCTGCAAGCGTTCTGAAATTCTCTCTGCTAATATTAGACATAAATACTATCCGCTGATTGCCTAATCAAGTAAATTATATTCCTGTACTGAGTTACTGTTCCATTCTCGTAGCCTACAATTCTTACTTCTGCCATGTCCTGATTAATTAGCCTGTATCACTTAATGCTGCGCGCCGTTGCATTCCTGCTGGGATTCCTGGCCATCGCTTTGGGCTCGCCGCTGGTAGAGCTAGAGCTGGAGCTGAACAACTCAAGCAGACATATAGTAGGAGATGTGGTGGAAATCGCACAAGGCATCTCTGAGATGAAGGAGCTGTTGGAGGAGTGGGAGATGTGGAAGGAAAGGCACACTAAGAAGTATCAGAACGCGTTTGAAGAGCTGCACCGTCTCAAAGTGTGGTCTGATAACATCAAGTACATCCAGAAGCATAACGCCAACCCCACTCACTCACACAAGCTAGGAGCTAACCAGTTCGCAGACCTCACTCAAGCAGAGTACTCTCAGCGCTACCTCGCACCCTACCCCTCCCCTTCCAACACGGGAGGCACCTTTATGGAGCCACACAACCTACTTCTTCCCGCGAGTGAGGACTGGAGAGAGAAGGGCTACGTAACGGGGGTAAAGAATCAGGAGAAATGTGGTTCTTGCTGGTCCTTCTCTACCACTGGGTCTCTGGAGGGACAGCACTATAGGAAGACACATGAACTCGTGTCTCTCTCAGAGCAGAACCTGATAGACTGCTCTGGGAGTTACGGGAACAATGGCTGCAGTGGAGGTTTGATGGACTATGCATTTGCTTATATACGATCTAACGGTGGTATTGATACAGAGGCGGACTACCCCTACAACGCAGATCAGGGAACTTGTAGGTATACAGACACTGAGTCAGGAGCAACCCTCAGAGACTGGGTGGACATCCAGTCAGAGAATGAGACACAGCTGCTGATAGCAGTGGCTTCCGAAGGCCCCATCTCTGTGGCAATAGACGCAAGTCAGAGTTCATTCCAGTTATACCAGAGCGGCGTGTACTCGGAGAGTGACTGTAGCACCACGCAGTTGGACCATGGAGTGCTGGTTGTAGGTTATGGGGAAGAGGATGGGAAGAAGTTCTGGCTGGTTAAGAACAGCTGGGGAGAGTCTTGGGGTGAAGCGGGGTATATAAAGATGTCTCGGGGTGAGGAGAATCAATGCGGAATCGCTACCTCTGCATCTTACCCTGTCGTTTAGCACGCAACCCAATCCCTTAGTTACTACAACGTACTCACTAGTTACTTATCACTAGTTCTAAGCACTGTTAATGTGTACTCACTACTTCCTTTTACTTTACTTTAACTTTCATTTTATTCAATTGTTAATACATGCGTATCAATTCCATTTTATTAAAAATAACTTTTCAACTGTTTGTATTTGGTGATTAGAATTAAGGACATTCGAAAAATCATATTTATATATCCCGAATCCAGCTTCCAGAATGTTGGCCCAGGCCCAGGGTATGCTTTAATAAACTTTAAAGGTATTTTATGATATTTCAGATCAATGCGATTCCTAAGAACTCTTATAATAAAATCCCATAAGTAACACAATTACGCATCTCACATTAGCAACCCTTTATTTAGGAGTTGAGTTGGCAATGAAGATAATCTTGTTCAGTTCTGCTACTGATTTCCTGTTGATACTCTTCTTATCTGAGCCAATTCATTAACAACAGACCTCCATAAAATATACGTGTACAAACAGGGTTTCCAATCCCGGAATGAATGAGGAGCGTAGCCAGGATTCTGGATGGGGGGCCCCGAGCAAGCGAAGCGAGCAAATAAGGGCGGGGATCTTAGACGCTGAAATATCGTTCTACAGCTATCCTAACCATCTATGGAGCAATAATTTGATATAATTTATCTTATTATTCATTCCTTTTTTGATACAAAAAATCAAGACAAAACGTAGAAAGCAACTTTATAACTTTATTTGGATGGGCCATGCCCCCCCCGTGGAGCCGCTACTGGATATATAATCATTAAATTTTGAATAACCTTTTACGACTAATCATTTTATTATTTTCGTGAGATATAGTACAGTTACTATTTATCAGGTTTAAAGTTTTATATTTAATTAACCCGCGGTTGGCTAGGAATGTTGAAAGTGAAAATGAAAGTACATTGAAAGTGAAAATGAAAGTGGGGTTTTCTCTATTTATACTTTTGAGACCTAGCCAGGCGAGGGTTTAAAATTCCCATATCAAACTATATATTTCATTTCTTCTAAGTATCATCATCTAGTAGTATATCAAACGGGCAACCCCTGGAGGGGATATACTAGAACATTCCACTAAGAGACACAAGCCAGCACAAAGAAGATATTCAAGAAATCCACCCAGTTCCTGCTCCACGGGACTTGATCCCCCAATACCGACGTCCAGAACCGTTTTTACTGCAGTAATTACCATGCGGCGTAGCCAGGAATTTTTATAGGGGGGGAGGGGGCATATAAACCAGCTGGGGTCTGGGGCGCTGTAAGCCCCTAGAAGCTAACAACAATTTGTCCCACAATTTGCACAGATTGATCTAATTGGTTCAAGAAATACAAATTACCTCCGATAACACTCCCCTCTCACCAATTATTTTACAACTTACTAAAAAAAATTCAGACGCCATACGAGATAAAAACTTTGTAATCCCGAATGTAATCTTCCAAGTTTGAAGTTTATTTTACGAGAACATACATCTACTAACTTTGGGAAGTTGGATAGTATTTAAAGTGGAATACAAGTAAGTACTTTTTAGAAACCACTAAAAAGAGAATTACATTTAATATGTAGTACTAATTTATGAACAATTAATTAAATAGGAAAGTAATACTAAAAGTGTTCATTATAGCTCTAGTCGGAGTCCCGGATTAAGACCCCTACATGTACCACACTAATTGACGATATGCACGTAGGATTTAAGGGATGAGAAGTGGACAGCTGTCCACTCTCGATCATTCTTTCCCAGTCCGATACCCACTGATAATTTCTCATTAAGATGACTGGGACATGAATGTGTGCTTTTCTGTTGCCCACTTAGGAGTATTTAGAATACCAGCACGTCCCTGCATATCATATATCCTCGAATAGTAGCCGGGGTTATTTAATTTTCTGTTACGTAATTTCTATCTCTGACCTGATGAAAAATTATTATTTTATATGAAAGACACTTTTCAAGCAATTAACTCTTGATATTAGAACCTCATTAGTATGATTTTTAAATTCTTCTCAAACTTGGTATTGCCAATATTTCTAACGCATTCATTCTCTCTGTTTGACCCATACGACGACAAGATCTCGTTCTCAATAGCCTGGATACACCCTAACGACGTGGCTGACCTTTCCTTCTTCCACTCTCCCCAGTATAAGCGATTAGAGCTACGAACAGCTAGGAATGAGCCCTACACCTGCTACATTCCTCTCTCACCTCCCAGCCAAGGAGCGGACGAATTGGAGGATTCGAGACAAGAGAGAATTTACTTTTCAGATGTACTCGAACCTTTTTTCCAATCGGAGCGGTGCCATTATAGAATTGAGGGCTACTGGACATATGAAGTATGCCATGGGAAGCATTTACGCCAATACCACAAGGAGGAGAGTAAGGGACAGAAAGGTTCTGTGATTACCACCGACTACACACTCGGATATTCGGACATTCCAGCGACACATTTCAACTCCCTCCCTCTACCTAGAACCTCCTACGGTGGCTCTAAGCTCCCCTACTACAGTGTGGATCTCATGAAAGGGTCTGCTTGTTCTATTCTCGGCGGTAGGAACCGAGAGGCATCTATCAGATACATCTGCAACCCGTACGGCGAGCACAATGAGTTCCTGCACGTCGAGGAGATCAGCACCTGTCACTATCTGGTTATATTCGGCACCGGATACCTCTGCAAGTTCCCCGCCTTCAAGCTGAATGCGCTACACGAGGAGAAGATCCAGTGTGTGGCTGCCGAGGACGGAACTGATTCAGGCGAGCCTACCGACATGACAGCTCTCAACCAGGAGGTCGGCATGGTAGGGTACAACCCGTGGAAGGAGTCTGTACTACAGGAAGAAGTGGTGCCTTTGAAGCAGACGCATAGCGTCTCCGGTGCGAGTGTGGTGCTCAAGTTCCTATCGGGAGAAGTCTGCTTGCAGGGCGGA
Organism: Aphrocallistes beatrix; assembly: GCA_963281255.1. Lineage (NCBI taxonomy): Eukaryota > Metazoa > Porifera > Hexactinellida > Sceptrulophora > Aphrocallistidae > Aphrocallistes > Aphrocallistes beatrix. Next base: position 1,634,962 of record OY725493.1, read on the forward strand.
TCCTCTGGCTGGTGGCAGTATGAGTTCTGCTACGCGGAGTATGTGAAGCAAGTCCATGTCGATGCGGCGGGATCCCAGGAGATCCTAGTGGGGAGTTGGGATCAGAAAGCGCATATTGAATGGTTTGAAGCGAAGAAAGCCACGACGAAGTTGGTTACTGAGAACACAGTGCTGCATTACTACACAGGTGGAGACAGCTGTGAGGATACAGGAAAGAAGCGGAGTGTGATAGTTAAGATGAAGTGTGTGCGAATAGGCAGCATAGAGCGGGTGTCCTTGTATCTAGAAGAACCGAGAGTATGTGAATACGAACTGATGGTAGAATCGGAGATATTCTGCGAGCTGATGGAGAGTGTTGGTGAGTACGGGCTGTATCAGACAGATAAGAAAGGAGAGAAACAACAATAGTTTTAATCTATAAACTATTTACACGCTGGTACATATATTCAGTCTGTATTTTAATTCATTACCTTGTTGAATGAATAGCTTTATTAGCTGTAAGATTGGAGTGTTAAACCTACGTAAGGACCATTTTCTAACAGAGTTGAATTTATTGTGAATTGTTGAAATAAGTTATTGATCATTACCTTAGAATGGCGACTAGTTCTCCTACATCTACTAATGGAGTTCCTACTCCTCACGGCGGAGAAGTCCCTCACTCAGGGAAGAGTATTTCTCCAGACATTCCTGAGTCTAGTCACACCTCAGATGCAGACGTGACACCTACAGAGAGGGGGGACAGCGGGACACCTACGGAGAGGGGAGACAGCGGGACACCTACAGAAAGGGGAGACAGTGAGACAGTGGTTGAGGGCAGCGCTGAAGCAGAAACGGATGAGTCTCTCGAATTATTAGATGGAAAGCAGCTAGAGGAGAGACTGGGCGAGGCGAGGAAAGCGGTGATAGTGGGTAAATATGAAGATGCCATCCATCTGCTACCCTCGTGTCTAGCTTCCATCACGAGGACAGATGGGGAGCTGTGTTTGGGGCTAGCAGAGCCGCACTACCTCTACGGGCGGAGCCTCTTCGAGTGTGCTCGTAGTGGTTCGGGGGTCTTTGGGGAGGGGATGTTGAAGGAGACCAGCAAAGAGGGAGAGGACGGGGAGGAAGGAGACAGCAATCGAGGTGATGAAATCTGTGCCGAGACTACTGAAGAGGGGAACGAGACAGAACCGAGCAACTTCGAGCTAGCCTGGGAGAACCTGGAAGTGAGTCGCGTCATTTGCTCTAAGCACTTGGAAGAGAAGAGAGACGAGTCTATTGCTAAGATACTGCTGGAAGACCTCACGTGTCTGGGAGAGTTACAGGTGGAAACAGGCTGCTATGAGAAAGCGACGGATGATTACATGCACTGCTTACAACTGCTGGACAAGTTCCCAGAGATCCGCTCCAAGGAGTTGTTAGGCGCTACGCACTATAGCATCGGGATATCCTGTTCTCTGGCAGGGGATCACCAGCTAGCCGTGAAGGCCTTCGAGTCTGCCCTGGAGGCTCTGAATGATCTGCTCGGAGAGAAGGAGGAGAATTCCACAGAAGCGAGCTCTTTGAAAGAACTGGTTGAGGAGATTAAGCCCCGACTCGCAGAGGCACAAGAGCAGATGAGAGAGAAATCGGAGAGATCCCATCCCGTGGCGAAGCCTCTTCAATCTGATGAGCCGACTAGCTCTAACGGAGATGAGCCCTGCCAAGTCCCTACAAACAGCAAGGGGACTATATCCAAGGACCTAGGACCTGTAAAAGTTAACGACATTTCACACCTCGTAAGGAAAAAGAGACCAGCAGATGATAGCACAGCTGAACCAGATGAAAGCAAGAGGTCGAAGAGAGATATGAGCGAGCGGGATTCTACTTCCGGAGAATCATAAAGCACGAATAGGAGTATATAAAGGTAATTCGCCTCCTTGAACAGAGCGGTAGCCTGTGTGATTGCTCTAGCTCACTTGATCTTGATAGTATGTGCTTCTTTTATTTCGTAGAGATTTTCACTTCATTTTCTTTTGATTATATTATTACGTCCGATTGCATTAATTCTGTCAATTGCATTGAAAATTTCTAGTCTTGAGGTTTAAGGTACATTTTATCATTTGTTGCTGCTCAGTTTATCAATTTACTAATATTTTGCTTCACTACGAGTCATTCCCGTCATTATCGAGCAAACATAGAGACTACGTAACTAAAGACTTTTCACACCACAAGTTATAACCAAGGATTACTTAATGTCTGAAGTTTATATTTCCTATGGTCAAATAGTAACCTAAGATATGCAGGATAGACCTTAAGAATGTCCATATTAACCATATTTGTAAACATTGCCTCAAAGTACATATTTCCAATTATAAAAATGATTTTTAAAATACAATACACACTCGCTAATCCGAATGATCGAAAAAATCGTTCGGATTAGTGAATTTGTTCCGATTAGTGAAATGTCACTCATTCAATGGGGTATTAACTATAATAAATTGTTGTTAGAATATATTTAGGTTATAATTTTGTAATTATTGCTTTTTTAACGAGGTTTATCAATATTATTAAAAAGTATAAGATTATAAACATTGATTCAAAGCATAGAGGCGAATAAGATAATATTTTGGGTGTTCGGATTGTATGAATGAAGTGTTCGGATTGTATGAATGAAGTGTTCGGATTAGCGAGGGTGTACAGTAAAATATTCTATACAATCGCACTCGCTCGGGATAGGTTTCTCCCTTTAGAGAATTTTCTTATTAGAATACGTATGGCATTCATTTATAATTTTAGAAAAATATTTCTTAATTTTTCAGTCTCCAAAGGTCATCTCCTTATAGTTTATATGAAGGCACTAAACATTAGAAAAAGTAAACTGCTGCGTTGCCATTTATTCAATATTACTTTATACATAGTTATCCTATATCGAACTGTCTTGTATCGAATTGTCAGTCAGTGTATTGGCATGTCTGTCATCGAAAGGTCTGTATGACAATTGGTCAGGTTTCTTGCCTGTTGAGCGAGGCACTGATTGATTACTCACTAGTTCTGTAAGTATGTAAGTATCTCTACAGTATTAACAATTCTCAGTTCTCTGTGTAATTAGTTTAATGTATGTTAAGAAATGTATACTGAACTCTGTTACCTCAAGTCTATTAGGCCATGTATTTATTTCAGGTTTTGTGTATGCAGATCAAATGCTACAGGCATCATCAACATAGATTACCCATCATGATTATATTCTTGAGGGTATATAAATAGCAAAATTGCATATATACATTTTTGACAGAAAAATACAACCATTAATTAATCAGTTTAATAAGACGCACATTGATGAGTGCATTAGAATCTTCCAGTGACATAACTTCCACCTTTTCAGACAGGGACCCCCCATCCTGCACTCCCCTACAAGACACCAGCTCACAGCACACCGCTGACACCTCTAGCCACAGTTCATTAGGAGCATCTTTGCGTGATGACGTCACTCCAACGAGTCCCACATCTAAAACTTCAGAACTGTTTCAAACATCGGAAGAATTCGTACCTGTGGTTTCTACAAAGTCTAAGTCTAAACGCGGCTCTGTCACCTCCATTACAAACAGCTCCACCCAAGGCCAGCTGATACTGCACGGGAGACCCGAGGGGGCTCCTGGGCGGCCTCAGAAGGAGCAGAAGAAGCGGCTGAAGGAGTATGAGAAAATGGTGGAGGCGTCGCGCAAACGAGACCTGCAGAGGTCCATTAGTGAGCTCCAGCATCAAGAGGAGAGAGAGAAGGAAAAGACTGAGCTACAGAAGTTCTGGTTCGACCAGGTTATACCTCAGTGGTCGGAGAAAGTGATCCAGAGCAAGAGGGTACAAGAGGCCTGGTGGCGAGGGCTACCGCCCCGTGTGCGAGAGAAGGTCTGGAAGAAATGTGTCGTAAATGAGGTCAGCATAACTGAGGATCTGTACGGGATATTTCTAGGACACGCGAAGAAGAAGCTACAGATACACGACACCATTTACTCGCAGAAAGTGGAAGGAGACACGGACACGGAGGTGCCTCTGCAACTCCTGCAGACACTGAAGGGAAGAGAGGACACCTTGGACTCTATCCGCTACGACGTGTCCCGCACATTCCCAACACTCGCCATATTTAACGACAACGGTCCCTACTACGAGCCGCTACACAACCTGCTAGGTGCGTACACCTGTTTCCGCCCTGACATCGGGTATGTGCAGGGAATGTCCTACATCGCAGCCGTTCTTATCCTCAACCTAGACGAATACGATGCATTCGTGTGTCTAGCCAACCTTTTAAATAAACCACTCTTACAGACTTTCTACCGATTTGATGACAAAAAGATGGATGTGTTTTTTAGGGGATTTGATAAACTAGTCTCTCTTATCTTGCCCACTATCGCGGATCATCTGGATAAGATCGGCGTAAAGTCAAACTACTACCTACTCGATTGGATATTCACGCTGTTCAGCAAACCGTTCGATATCGAGGTAGCCTGCAGGATCTGGGACGTGTACTTCAGAGATGGAGAGCAGTTCATCTACCGGACTGCACTGGGGATACTGCGCATGATAGGGGACGAGTTGCTCACGTGTAAGGAGTTCATCGACGTGGCGCAGCTCCTCTCCAAAATGTCGCCCAAGTATAATAACCACGAAGTGTTGTTTGAGAACATTTCTAAAATTAACATTTCTCTGAAACAGGTGGAGCAGGCGATAGCATCAGCAGACAAAGAACATGAAATTCCAGATTCTTGATTCCACTAAAACAGTACCATTGATTTTTTGCTTTTGAACTTTTGTAAATACGAATTGATCAGTTGACTCCTGTTTTACAAGAGTAAATTTTAGCCTTTCTTTCAACACGCATATATTTGTCTATTCTTACCTATTGCTATTAACTATCACACATGTTGTTCTTACTCATGCGCAGTAAATTCTAAAATTTTAAAGCAAAATGTTTACACACTTTAGTTTTGGACTTTTTTAATAAACTAACAAGTTCTTGTTTGGATAGCTTTTGTCCTGCAGCGTAGTTTGACTTCTCCTTACTCAGATTGTTGAGTGCTGATTATACTATTCACATCTATCCACACTGCTATTAATAGTTAATGGCTCTAAAACGATTGAAGAAAGAGTTTGCGGATTTGATCAAAGAACCTTCCGACCTATTTACAGCTGAACCGTTGGAAGATGAGAACCTGTTTGAGTGGGTGGGGACTATTTATGGTCCGAAAGAGTCCCCTTATGAAGGAGGCGTGTTCTACATCAATATTAAATTTCCAATAGATTATCCCTTTAAACCGCCTAAGGTAATATTCCTAACACGAATATATCACCCTCACATTAACGGCAATGGTTCGATGTGCTTGGAGACATTTCGCCATAAATGGTCTCCATGGCTAACTATATCTAAGGTTCTGCGCGCTATACATTCCTTGCTCACTGATCCTGATCCTGATCATCATTGTCAACTGAATACGGAAGCCGCAAGACTCTACAAAACTGATAGACAGATGTACAACAAGCTAGCGAAGGAATGGACTGAGAAACATTCAATTAGTTAGTGGTACCGTACTATCCAAACTTGTATGTTTTTTACCTAACATCTGTAGTTAAGATATACATACTGACGTATCTTATATTGATTGAAGAATTAGAAAAAGTCGTAGAGATACGAAAATTGACATGTAGGTGTCAAATGATGAATCTAGGATTAAGTTCGAAAATCTAAGCGAAATTTTCACACCTCTTCAAAAAAATGGAAAACAATATTTCACACCTTTTCTATACACTACTATGTACGACTTCACTCTCACAATATAAATCATTGTACGACACTATTGTAGGCTGTCATTGTTATTAATACTTCAAAACAATAACTTACATGGATGTCTCAATTATCTTAGTGTATTAGCAATTAAAAAGGTTTTGTGTATATTTTAACACCTTTATATACATATTTTAACACCTTTATATACATATTTTAACACCATTTGACGAATTTTGTAATACTAGAGACTAGCTTCCAACTGTTGACATAGGGTTTTTAGGGGTGTAGAATTCGAATATTATATTTTCAGATCGATATGATAAATTATTTGTTTACTTTTGTTTACAATAGATACACAAAGTAAACAAATTACCAAAATATGCTAGATACTACTGCTATATATACGTGCGTATCTAGACGTGTTGCACTGGACAATTGACTTTGGAAACAAAACCAGACTGTAGCGTTGACATTACAGTCAACAATCCAATCTGAACCGCTGCGAAATAATGGAAAAAGCATGCTAAACTCGGAAAAATAGAGCTTGCTCAACTTTTTTCTAGTTGAGCATTGATCAGTTGACTCTCCCGTTATCAAGAGTAAATTTGAAATTTAGAGTTATCATATACTATAACAAGATTTCACTAAAGTCTTTTTGGTCCGTCTTATTAATTTACTGGTCCAGCCGGACCAGATATATCAGTTATTTTTAGTCCTGTTACATTATTACTCTGCTGTCAAGGGGGTACTGCCCCCTACCTTTTTTTGCTAGGGTTGGTACTCTTTTTAATGTGGAGGGGTTCCCTCTCTATAGGTTTTCTCCAGGATCAGACTTTGAAGTTGTTTATAGGAGGTCCAGCATTTCTTGGACCATATTATGGATATTTTAACCGGAATTATTATGATTTAATCGAAAACTGCTATATATATCTGACGTAAGCTCAACTTAGGACTCTAGAATCCCTTGATTCAACAGAAACCTTGAGAATTTTGACAAATTAATGTTGCACTGGACAATTGATTTTAGAAACAAAACCAGACTAGCGTTGACATTACAGTCAACAATCCAATCTGAACCGCTGCGAAATAATGGAAAAGGCATGCTAAACTCGGAAAAATAGAGCATGCACAACTTTTTTCTAGTTGAGCATTGATCAGTTTGCTCGTAGGAAGCACAGAAGCAGTCCTCCCCCGAAGAAGTTTAGAGTTGATAAATCGCAACAGGTCATGGCGTCCGTATTCTGGTATATCCAAGGAATTATACTAGTAGACTACTTGCCAAAGGGACAAACAATCAACAATGACTACTTCATCAACATTTTAATAGAGAAATTACACCCTGCTATTAAAGAAAAATGGTGTGGAAAGATCAGGAAGGGGATTCGCTCCACATGGATAATGCAAGTACCTCATACTGCACACAAGTCAATCGCAAAGATTCATGAACTATGAAATACTACCCCATCCACCATATTCACCTGATCTGGCACCTAATGACTTTGCGTTATTCCATACACTGAAAAAGAATTTGAAAGGAAACCGATATAGCTCTAGATCTGCCATTGGAAATGTTGTTTATCAGTGGGTCCGCGGTACCCCTCCAGAATGGTACGAAAGTTCATATGCAGGTTAGGTGGAGCGCTGGAAAAAGTGTTTAGCAGTTAAAGTAGATTATGTTGAAAAATAATAAACGAAACATTAAAATATTAAAGTCCAATTATAAATTTTAGCTATTAACTATCACATGTTGTTCTTACTCATTCGCAGTAAATTTTAAAAATTTTAAAGCAAAATGTTTACACACTTTAGTTTTGGACTTTTTTAATAAACTAACAAGTTCTCTTGTTTGGATAGCTTTTGTCCTGCAGCGTAGTTTGACTTCTCCTTACTCAGATTGTTGAGTGCTGATTATACTATTCACATCTATCCACACTGCTATTAAATAGTTAATGGCTCTAAAACGATTGAAGAAAGAGTTTGCGGATTTGATCGAAGAACCTTCCTACCTATTTACAGCTGAACCGTTGGAAGATGAGAACCTGTTTGAGTGGGTGGGGACCATTTATGGTCCGAAAGAGTCCCCTTATGAAGGAGGCGTGTTCTACCTCGATATTCTATTTCCAAGAGATTACCCCTTTAAACCGCCTAAAGTAAAATTCCTAACACCTATATACCACACTAACATCAACAAACACGGTAAGATGTGCTTGGACGCATTATATCGTGAATGGTCTCCATGCCTAACTATATCTAAGATACTTCTCTTAATACATTCCATGCTCACTGATCCTGATTACGATTGTCCACTGAACACGGAAGCCGCAAATCTCTACAAAACTGATAGACAGATGTACAACAAGCTAGCGAAAGAATGGACTGAGAAACATTCAATTAGTTAGTGGTACAGTCTTATCCAAATTTGTATGTATTTCAAAGAGTAAATTAAATATACACATCATAGCAAACGCATATTGATATTTCCTAATATTTGTAGTTGAGATATACTTACATACAAGCGCGCTTCGCTTGCTTGCGCTGCGTGTCCGCAGAGTCGCCCAACGAGCGGCTGGGAATATCAAAGAAACTGTTGATTGCTTTCTAACTCTCTCCTAAAAAAACAAACTTCATTTATCTAAGGTGGATCATGAATTCAGAACTGCAAATAAAAATTAGTTGCATGATATAAGGAATTCGAATCTACACCCATAAAAACCCAGGTTAAATTGAAAGCAAGTTTTCACCCTATTTTTGGAATTTGTTTACTCAAAAGTAAACAAAAGAATTACCAGTAGAATCGAAAATATTATATTCGAGATCTCCCATGTTAACCGTTGGAAGTTAGTCTATAGCCTATTTTTTAGATTTGTTTAGTTATTACTCTATTGTAAACAAAAGTAGATATACTTACGTACAAGCGAAGATTTGACTCCATAAAAAGGTAACTGATCAAAAGAAAAAATTATTGCGAGTTGACCTTAACAACTAGCTTCCATCCCTCCAGCTTATGTTGATCTCCCTCTGCTCAATTCGCTCTAAACTATCATCACTGTCCTCTGTATTCTCCTTCCGCACTCCCGGCTTCCACAGAATTCCTCAGAATCAATTCTATTTCCAACTTTTAAAAAATATCTATTCGCATCATTTTAGTGTTTCTGCTGCGATGGAATCGCTTAACTTTGATAACCGCGCCTTACAACAGCTACCTTTGGACCCGGAACCTAAGAACTACGTGCGTACGGTAGCAGGCGCTTGTTTTTCTCGAGTTAGACCTGCCCCAGTAGATAACCCCAGTCTGGTCTCTTGTTCCGATGAGGCTCTCGCTCTACTGGGCGTGGATCCGAGGAAGGAGTCGGCTGAGAAGCTAGCGGAGTACTTCTCCGGATGTTCCATCCTCCCGGGAAGCGACCCGGCTGCCCACTGCTACTGCGGACATCAGTTCGGATACTTCTCCGGACAGCTCGGGGACGGAGCCACCATGTACCTGGGAGAGGTCGTAAATGCGTCCGGGAAGAGGTGGGAGCTGCAGCTGAAAGGCGCCGGAAAGACCCCCTACTCGCGGACAGCAGACGGAAGGAAGGTACTGCGCTCGAGTATCCGCGAGTTCCTGTGCAGTGAGGCTATGTTCCATTTGGGAGTGCCCACCACTCGAGCTGGCACTTGCGTCACGTCTGATACAAAGGTGATACGAGACATTTTCTACTCCGGAAATCCGATCGAGGAGCGGTGCACTGTCATCTCGAGGATAGCGCCTAGCTTCATTCGATTCGGATCTTTTGAGATATTCAAGACACGCGACGTACACACGGCTAGAATGGGGCCGAGTGTTGGCCGCAACGACATCAAGCAACAACTGCTTGAGTACTGCATCTCTACCTTCTTTCCTCAGATCGACAAGGAGGCGTCCCTCCAACAGAGGGGACTTGAGTTCTACCGGCAAGTAGTCATTTCAACCGCCATTCTAGTCTCGCGCTGGCAATCAGTAGGCTTCTGCCACGGAGTCCTCAACACGGACAACATGAGCATTCTGGGCCTGACCATCGACTATGGCCCTTTCGGGTTCATGGACCACTACGACCCCGACTTCATCTGTAACGGCTCAGATGACGCCGGAAGGTACAGATTCTCGAGTCAGCCGGAAGTCTGCGGTTGGAATTTACGAAAGTTCGCAGAGAGCTTGGACCCCATCGTCCCGCTATCAGACAGCATTCAAATCCTAAAGGACGAGTACCTGTCCACGTACGAGAGAGAGTACCTCGCTCGCATGCGGAGGAAGCTGGGCTTGTCACTGGAGCAGGAAACAGATCTCAAACTAGTAGAAGAGCTGCTCGATACAATGCATAAGACCGGCTCTGACTTCACCAACACTTTCAGAGCTCTCAGTATGTTCCCCATCCCTGGTGTGGCAGACTTCGATGCGTCTAAAGATGCTTGTCTCGACAAACTGCTCTCACACTGCGCCACCATTGAGGAACTGAGGAAATTGAACGAACCCAAGATGGACCACAAGCACTTGGAGTCTATAATGCAGTTGATGCAGCAGACGCCTCAGCTAGCCGACGAGCGGCTGGTGGGGCAGATAATGAATCAACTGGAGAAGTTCAACAATCTGAATCATCTGGAGAAGAAGAGCGAGGAGCAGAAGCGAGCGGACAACCGCTCCCTCTGGACACCTTGGCTGGAAATGTACGGAGCTCGCCTGGCGATGGAGGCTGGCGAGGATGTCTCTGCGGCCAACGCGTCTAGAGTTGCTGCGATGAATGGCTGCAATCCAATCGTGGTGTTTCGTAACTACGTGGCGCAGGCTGCGATAGAAGCCGCGGAGCGAGGAGACTACTCGGAGGTGAATAGGGTGCTCGAGCTGGTAAAGCGCCCGTACGACACTCCCCCCTCGCACCCGCACTCTGAGGCTGTGAGCGACGCAGCTACTCCGCACGGCTCAGCTACTCAGGGCGATTACTCAGAAAAACCTCCCTTCTCTTCTCTCGGAATATCCGTCACATGATCCTCGTAGATCCCCGCCTGATCGCCTGCCAGACAGATGTCTCCATGACGGCTGTGTTTGAAACTCACAGGAACACAGCCTGATCTCCACTGTCAACTCCAGGTTCGCAAGTTTGCATTGCTCCAGATGTGCATGATTCGATTCTATCCAGTAACCCCGAATTATTATTAATTTCAATATTTTATTTTATTCTATGTGATGAAACGCTCTATCATAGAATGCCACACGATTTAATAAGACGCTAATATCGGTTTTGCAGAAATGTTAGAAATTATAAGCAGTAGGGGTCTTTTCGATTTATCACACGTAGGACATCATTGAATGAAGTTGTTTATAAATCTCTCAATTCAAGCATAAATTATAATATAATGCTATACAATCAAAAAATTTGCTATGAATCAAACATGATTAGATACCTATCGATCACAAGCATATTCGGACTATGATACTATTAATAATATCACTACGCAATTCCTCTTCGTCTCGTTGAGGGAGCTGAGGAGAGGAGCACTGACTGTTAACTTGAGGTATGTGAGTAGTAGTGGATGCGTAACGATACCATTTGTTTGAACAGGAGATCACACTCAAGACACTTGAACAAGGTGCTGGGGGTGCCACCGCCTGCATCAGACTTAGGATCTCCATTGAATGAAGGGGAAAGGCTGGAGTATGTCACGCCGAAGCTGGAAGCGCGGACGAAATGCAGAGCAGAATGCTTATCGTGTTCATTGATGTCCTGGAATATGATCCCGCAGCATTTACAAACTATTTCTTCGGGGTTTTTCGGGTCTGAGGTTCTAAATTGTTCATGCCTTTCTTCTTTGATTTGCATTGAGCTTGATTTTGGTAGATTTGACGGGCTAATGCTCAGTTTGCGATGGATCGGGGTATTATCACCATTGCTAGTAGCTACTGGGTATTTGATGCGATCTAAATTCTCATTCGACGTGACTAGGGTCTTGACGTCATGTGAGGAAGTGGCGCAGTCAGTCAGGTAGACCACTGCGCTCTTAGACAGGGGGCTGGATAGAGGAGTGTCAGAGGTCCTATAGAGTAAAGTGTCAGGTGGAATGGAGGCCGGGTCACTTATGGTAGTTTTCATTGGATAGATTTCAAGTGGTTGATTTGGTATTTGATGTATTCCATTCTCCTTTCTGAGCCTTTTTCTTTGACCCATTCTCTTTCTGTCTGTTGCATCCTGTTGTTCTATTTCCTTCAAGTTTTTATGGTACTCCACTGCGTAATCTACGAAGTTATCAGGACGCTCACACAAGGCTGAAGCAACAAAGTCTTGCACTAGATCATGCAAAGCGTTAGGAATCACAATCGGGAACTCACACATGGAGGATGTTGACACAATGGAAAGAATTACGAAATGCTCAAGTGACTACTTTAAAAGTTTTATACTTTCATTGTCAAATCGCCCGCCTTAATACATGGGTATTTGAATTGTCTATTCAATTTTCTAATCTTCCTAAAAACCAGTTTTACCTCGAATAAATAATTATTTCTAAATTCGGATTTCGTGAAAATGAGTGTAACAAATCATTCTGCTTCATTTTCTGACAACTTTGTCAATTCCAGTTATAATGTACCTTAATGAAGGCGAGTATCATCTAGGTCTAGGGCTAGTGAACGACCGAAATTTCGGTTTCGGCCGAATTCGGTATCGGTGGCTTCACTGAAATCATCGGCTAAGAATACTTATCAAGGGTGATACGTAATACATATTCAAAGCACACTAGTCTTTCAATTGGTAAGACACATAGTTATGCAATGCATTTCACTGTATGAGTCTTCATATCGTATTCGTGTTTAAATTATCAGGAGTGATTCATGAGGTTTTAATAAACAATGACAATTAAATATAAAATAGTTAGTCTCACAATTAGTGGCCGAAATACCGAAATTCAGTATCGATAACTTTTGGTTTCGGTCGTTCACTATCTAGGACTCAAGGTCGTGAGTACCAGTTCTCAATCAGGTTATTTCATAAATGCTCCTTCCAACTGTCCCAGGACTCAAGAATCATCTTCAGGAAAGATGTTGATACCGGGTGATTCAAAAAAAATGCAACCCAAAAGTTAATGGCTGCTGTGACCACAATTCTTAACTAAACTCAACGAAACTAATATACGGAGAATGGCATTATATTTACCGCATATTAAAAATTCAGCGTTCTAAATTCATTATTTTGTAAATTATAGCAAATGTTCCAAATGTCCTCCTTTTAGCTCTGTACATTTCTTGAGCCGTACCACAAAGTTATTCATGACATCTTTGCATACTGAGCTGGGAATCTTTCTAATTTCTTCCCTGAGGTTTTCTTTCAACTCGCTGATGGTTCTAGGCTTAGTAGTATATACTCGGTCCTTTAGAAAGCCCCATAAGTAGAAGTCAGGGGGGTTAAGTCGGGGCTATAGGGGGGCCACTCAAAATCGGTCTTGAGACTGATAACTCTTGAGCCAAAGTGTTCTTTGAGCCAATCTCTCGAGAAATACGAGGTGTGTGAGCTTGCTCCATCTTGTTGGAACCAAAAGTGAGTCAGAAGTGATGGATAGAGGATTTTGAGCTGCTGCAAGAAGAGATCAAGGACCTGGACATACCGTTCTTTCGTAATGGTAACCGCCTTGTGATTTTCCTCAAAGAAGAAGGGTCCGATGATTCCTTTAGCCGAAATGGCTGCCCATGCCGTACATTTTTCTGAATGTAGTGGTTTCTCAGCAACCTCTATTGGTCTCTGGGTTCCCCAGAACACGTTTGTCTTGGAGTTGACTTTTCCGTTTAAGTGAAAGTGGGCTTCATCTGACATCCACAACAGTGAAAGAAAACGGCCCTGACTTTGAATTTTTTCCAAAAATTTCTTGGCTATTTGAAGTCTTTTTGACTTGTTAGCAGTTGTTAACTTCTGTTTGGTCTGAATTCTATATGGAAACCTCTTAAGATCATTGATTAGGACCCTTCTGACTGTGCTTGGAGAGATTTTTCTGTCCAATGACAATGATTGACTCCTCCGCCTGATTGACCGTTTTGGGCTGAATTCGACAGAGTTACGAACCATCTCAATTACTTCCGTTGTTCGCTTCTTTGGCCGACCAGAATGCGTTTGTCGGTCATCTGACTTGCTATTGAGGTTTTGAACCGTCCCATGTTTCCTAAACTTCTCCACCCAACGATAGATCAACGATTTATCGGGAGCAACTTCCGTCTGGAACGATGTACGGAATTGTGTTTTTACAGACTCGTATGAGGAAGTTCTAAAGTAATGTTCCACACAGAAAATTCGGTGCTGCAACACCCAATTTGGCATTTTCTGATTGTCTAGACTCATGCTACTAGTAATAAGAAAATATAAGAATAAATCGGATTAGTAGAGAAATAAAGACAGAGTGATTCAAAAACCTTTTGGGTTGCATTTTTTTTTGAATCACCCTGTATGTGACTAGGAAATATATTTTAGAAGACATTTAGACAAAGGGAGTACTTTAGATAACTCATAGCTGAATGTCCTTTTAAGACTTCAGCAGATGGGAAGGGATTCAATATACGGTAGAGTTCACCTATGAGCAACATGTTTTATTTAATTTAGACGTAGCCAGTATTTCTCTCCCAAAAATATCACAGTTTTGCTGTTAAATAGCGCACTTTAACAAAACTAAATGAAAAAAAATAATTTTCAAAAACGCGCGTTTTGGACATGAATCAGAACAACGGGTAGTCTGTTACCACTATATTATGGCGTATATTCGAAAAACGTTTATTCTCTTTAATAGAAACAAGCGCGCTTCGCTTGCTTGCGCTGCGCGGCTGGCGGACACTTTGTGTCCGCCGGATGCTCCCTTCGGTCGCCTTGGGGTAAAATTGGTTAATTATAAGGGAGATATCATCTCTAAATATGTCCATCTTAGTTTTAAAATCGATATCACTCGAAAAATCACCAAATTTGTCAATTTTTAAAATTTTGATGAGTAATGATGACGTCATAACAAAGTTATGACTCATCATTTTTTGACGATAGTTGTATCATATGTGAGACGTGTTAGTATACATATTCTATTAAAATTTCAACCATCTATCTCCTATAATGGCTGAGTTATGCTCGAATAACTGTGTTGCTTAACTTTTAAAAATGTGACAATGACGTCATAATTCCATGATGAGTCGACATTTTGCTCTGAGCTCAGAACTTACTGGAGCCATAGCCAAAATACTCCCACATGCCAAAAATCAGCTTTCTACGCCCAGCAGTTTCTTCAATCAATTCGTTACAGATATATATATATATATATATATATATATATATATATATATATATATATAAATAAATAAATAAATAAATATACATTAATCGAGTTTTAATAGTAAGGATGTAATATTATTAAATAAATTTGCAGGAGGGTCTACTACTGCAAATTGGGTTGTGTTTAGAATTTCTAATTGCAACGGCAAAGTTCAAAGCAGTTCGTCCTGATTTTGTAACATTCAATTGATTCGTAAATGCAATGTTTCAGTTTGTCACATGCCTCAACCTCATCTAAATACTATATGACAAATACTATCCTCACTCTCAATGATCAAACTTGGACGGCATTGTGGGGTACGTTTATAATTGGGTTCCAACTTCGAATAATCAGGAGTATGGTGCTGTAATTTTACTATTTAATTAACTACCTCTAATAAATTTACATTTTTAGTGTAGTATAGTGTGTGCCATCTGAATCCACTTAACTTTAAATACCATATCTACTCGAATAATCGCACCACAAAAAAGATGCTAAAATTTCCTCTTAGGATACTGGTTTAATAAATGATTGCCTCTTTGCGTCAATTTACTCGGTTGATTACATTCATTGAAGTTTCTTAACAAAATAATGATTTTTCATCAAGTAGAAAATGGGACTAAATAATAATCACCTAATGTATAAATTGAACGCTCGAGGCTATTTCATAATACAGAATGGTAATTAATAATTATTACTAATAGGGCACCATGACTATTCGTCAGCAAGCAGTGTAGTATAGATCCTTCCTTCTCTCTTTCCTGTGTCAAAATAGAATATTTCAACCATGTGCTCATTATTACGCAATTTGCAAGATTAGCAGAAGTCATTCATTGCTCAAATTAGAATGTTATTTCGAGGAGCATTTTCGATTACCACCATTAGCCCAACACGAATAATCATGCAGTGATGACACATTTCTTAGCTAACTCGGAACTGATTCTACCTATTTTCCATATTTAGCTCAACCTCAACCATGACCACCCAAGTCAAATGTGAAGACAGTTCATTGTAACATCACTCTTGCTTGTGAGAGCAATTTTCGACTATTAGAGGCACCTATTGTTTTATGGATTCAGTTACACCAGGATAGGAATTCTATAAACAAACACCATTACATGGAGACAGTAGTGTAAACAGACTCTGCAACATTGTTTCCGACAAGACACATCAGTTTCAGTTACGCCATCCCTCCTAACCTCAGCTAAGATTATTCGCCATTTATGCACATACTATGAAATAGTCAGTTCTTATATAGCCAGACTCAAATAATCTTGCATTTATTCTCCGCCTACAACCATTTCATGTTACTAATTGGTTAGTTCAGTCACTCATCATGACCACTAAAAATTTTATCATGGAAATCCCGATCGCTTTACATGACATCGTACAAGACTTTATCATATCAGCTCTTGCAGTCCGCCCCACCAGTTACGTCGACTATGCAGTGGAATATTACCTGCATTTACAAGCTAAAGGTTCCAGGCACGCGTGCGACAACTTCCGAGTACGAAGCGAAGAAGAATCGCCTGGAGCTGACTCGGAGGAAATCTGCATCGATGGAGAGGTTGTTTCAGACACAGGTGAGTGTTTGTTTTCAATTCCTGCATACTTTATTGTTTGTGTTTGTTTATCGTCTAGTGTTCTATAAATATATATTTACGTACTTGTCTGTACTTAAAATAATTGTGCAATATCTAACGGAATTCTTTCCCAGAAAAGAAATCACTAAAACGCGATGTCATGTTAGTTTCGAATCCCATGCAATCACTGAAATTTAAGAAAATACCTGTAACTGAATTAACAAATATTTTTGAAGTGAAGAGGATTAATATGCTCTGATTTAATGTTGTAAAACGCCTCAAAGCATTCTGGTAATGTCGATATTTCAACACAAGACGCTCTACAGATACGTAATATTAATTTGTAACCTCATCATTATAATTCATTACTTACATATTTCTCATATCTTTCATTTCTTCTCTAGCAAATATTTTCCAAGTAAGCATCAATCCGGAAGCGTTTCAAAGCCCGGACCTCAAGCACTACCCTTCCGAAGATGATCCTATCGACGGCGATTCCATCGTAGAATTACCTTCTAGTGACCAAGCTGTTCCAACAGATTCAGAGATAAAACTCTCGGATACAAGCGTAACAATACTCAACCGCTCCCTTATGAATTTAAAAACAGAAAGCAACCTCCTCCAACTGAACACTTCTACGATCACCTCTCCGTCCCAAGTCTTGCCTCCCAGCAACCCATTCACTCTATCTTTGCAAGGAAATTCATTTACTGTTCCGCCAAACTCGGTGAGTATTCTCCCCGTAACTCCCTCCCACACAGTTAATGTCCCCACTAACATGCCGGCGCATAACAACTCTATCACTGTATCCGCTTCAAATCCACTTACCGCACCCAATAATCGACCAGCAACACCTCTACAATACGCCGCCTATCCCGCCCCATCTGTCAACGGATTCTCAAACTGTGAGAACTCTCTGCACAATTCTTCCTTCACAACTCCTTACAAGAACGGTCACCACTCGCAGGCATTAGCTGCAGAGCTGATGCACTCACATCCCGGGCACCAACGGTCTCATCCCAACAACTATCAGTGTAAGTCCTGCAAGGAAATCTTCAAGCCACACCCTCGCCCCCTCACCCAGCCGTTTTACAGTCTCCCGTCGACCCCAGAGGGCTCACGTCCCCTCCTCCCCTCCAGCCATGACACCCCAGACCGTACTTCTGTTCATTCCTTACTGCATCCTTCCCACTTCTCTAACAGCGACATGATCAGCAATAGCGGTTCTCCTCACGCGTTCTTCACTGCTAATCGCACACCCAACAATAAGGTAGACCCCTCCGAGAGAAAGTTCCCTTGCCCCATTTGTGAAAAGTCTTACAAGTCAAATACAGGCCTGAAGCGTCACTTGATCGTGCATACAGGAGAGCGGCCCTACCAATGCCAGTATTGCTTCAAGTCCTTCTATCGCAAGTACGTCCTCACTACTCACATCTCGAGAGTACACGCCAAACAGATCGCAGCCGCGCATTCATAGGATTTAACCATCGGAGAACCGTGATAATCGCTCTCCAGTCTTATAGTTATGCGGACTTAGTTCAATATTCCCCTGGGAATACGTAGATAGTTCGTTTTGTAATAATGTTAGTTAGTTACTCCTCAATCGATCACTGCACTCTTCCATCATATTTTACTTATTTAATGCGATTTTAATGCCTCTCATTGATTCCTAACATTGTTGTAGTATTTTTTGCATTTATATAATATTATTCTATCATTCTATCATTCTCATGAATTTAAATTTATTGTGGGGATCAATACACCCTAATAGACCTAGTGAGTATAATTTGAGTTCGTTTATCTGGATAAGGATTTTCCATTCAGAATGCTTATATTTCTGCTGAGTTAACTGAGTTATTTGCTTTTTACAAGTGAACCAATATTGTGGATGTGGCAAGACAATCGAATTTAGACAGACACCAACGCTCTAGTTTTGATTTCACCATTTCATGAAATGTTGGCAAATGATGTTCAGACTAAAATATCTCCTCTCCATCTGTTGACAGTCTGTTGACGAATTCTTTGGAGATTATGGATAAATATTAGAGGAGATTATGGATAAATATTAGTGGTTTATGGTGTATAGAGTGGTCAAAGTTGGATCCATCACATACATGACATTTTTGCAGCTTATTGTTCTCCCGCAATTCATAACATTCCATTCGGATGGTTCCTATAAATGTTAGTTGTAGCGCCATTATTCGTCACACCTGTTCATCTGAATTTCCTAATTCAACATTCCTAATTGCACGTGTGGCGCCATACAGGTGCTAGTATGACCAATCGTGATAAGATTTTTATTCATTATTTGAAAATGAGATGCGGAAAATGCTTTTTGAAGTGGATTCTATGCGTATTCATTTAAAAATTTAGATCAAATGGCAGATGTGGCTTAATGTGGTCTCAAAGCACCATTTAATTAACTACAAAATTTGACAATAATTGAAATACCACCGTTCCACTAAATTTACATGCTTTGCTACTGATGCATACAGTTTCGTAGGCAATTAGGAGATTTACCCGCCTGAATTTCTAAATCTATTAATTTTAACAATAACTCGTTGTTTAAATTGAAGTTTAAATCAAGCTTTGTCATTCCTTTTACCCTCAGACACTTCGTACAATCTCCATAATTTCTACTAAAATATCGAATTAATATTCCACTAAGCTAAATATATACGAATTTTTGCGGGAGATTTATTAATCTGAAACTGAAATCAGGGTCACGATTCAAAAAACATGATCTCATGCAAAAAATCGAATTAATTTAGATTTTAATAATTTACGTCACGAGCAGTTATTCATCTATTTTAAATTTTCGAAATGACAACTACAATTATAACTATAATAAGTTGTCTGAGAATGCAACAACTTCATCATTCGATGTGAAAATTGAACCTAGAGAGAACAGTTGTTAAGAGCTTTAATTAATTAAGATGAAAATATCCATATTTTTTATTTATTCTCAGAAATTTAGTAGAATGTCCCGACATCCTCGCAATCCAGATTTCTACAGTAATTTTTTTGATAAACCTATCAAACTTGATAAGTGGGATACTACGGGAGTGAAGCATGGCCTAGACGACGTAGTGAAGCAGATATTCAATAAGGGTTTCAATTTTCAAGAGAACAATCTGCAGACAGATGTTAAGATCGTTTTGTCCGGATTGGCGGCGTTCTTGGGATTGTTTGCATTCATTTACGACTACATAGTGGGATACCCCGCCTCTTTCAACATACTCTTGTTCTGTGTTACGGGCTATGCCCTGCTGACCGTGTTACTGTCCTTGTACGCTCTCTTCTTCGAGAAGGGATTTGTTTACTCCGGATTTCAACGAGATTCAACAGGAAATTTCACAAAAGCTCGGGTAAACATTTCCACTTCCTTGAAGCGGTTTGATCACACTTACAGCATCAAGCTGTTCTATTATAACACGAAAAACGAACTTACACAGCAGACACAATCTATCTCCATTGCTGACTTGTTTGATCTTAAAGGCAACCTTGACATCGACGTGTTTGGGACAGTGCTCTACAAAATGTATGCTCCTAGTGGTCTCAAGAAGTGATAAACTGATAAGCTCTCTCGCTCCGATCGGGTTCTTTGACGCATCTATGCTGATCAGGGAGTTCTGGTTAATAGCAAGCTAGTATACCATGTGTATATTAATGAATTAGAAATTGAATGTGTTTGCTCACTATTTAATATTATTAACTAAATAAAATTGAAATTGCATTTATTTAAGTTTTATATTATTTACCAACAAATGAATTGGAGCACTGTTTACTGAACATTTCTGAATTTGGGAATATAATGATTTGTCTATATATCCTAGAACATTTAGTATCCCTCAAATCTAGGTTTTGCAAATGCAGAGTTCATTACATTTCAAATTTACAGTTCAAAATTTAGCACAAATTCTACTAATGGACAACTCCCCCGTAGATGGAAATAATCTACAAGAGTTACCAGATTATAAGAATCTATCAAATCAAGAGTTGAATCAGATGTTGAGAGATCACGGTGTAGCGGTAGAGGTCCCAGTAAGTGACTTCACGAGGTCCATAATGGTAAATAAACTTCTCAAACTATTCCGACATGAAACCACTCCTAACAGTGCCAATATTGCAGTGAACACAACTGAACCTCATAAAGTCAGCACTCAACCCGCACTTAAAGACATTCTCTTTGGGATCAACCTCTCCGGAGTGGAAGAACAAGACGCTTCCCTCTCAGATTTGTACTTCTGTGAGTCGAAAGAGGAATTAACAGCCATTCTTAGCAAGTACAAGAATGTGAGATTTATAGTTTGTAAGAACAAGGAAGAAGCTCGAGAATTCAATCTCCAACGCTTAACTAATTCCACTCAGAAGCCTGCTCCTGAAGCTGACCCCTCCGACTACTCAACTCCCAAGCAGCAAGACCTCAACCAGCTGAAGCTAGCCATTGAGAAGCAGGACTCGAATCGACTGGAGCAGCTGATAGCTTCTAATCCCAAGCTCCTGGTCACGTCCAGTGACGTGCCTACCATCCTGCAGATCCGCTGTCACTACAACGCCCTCCACGTAGCGGCCACCTGTGACAACGCGACAGCCGCTAAGCTCGTCATCAGACACCTGAGCAGTGAGGAGCTGTGGCAGCTGCTCTACCCCCGAGACCCGAACTCAGTGAGGAGCTCTCGACGCACCATCTGTCTCTCCAGCTACCTCAACACTGGAGATGCGCTCCTCGGAGAGACTCCGTTACATTTCGCGTGTAAGTTCGGGTCGGGGAAGGTAGCGCCTGTGCTGCTGGCTCAGCCCGCAATCGAGATAGATAAGCCGAACAAGGAAGGTGAGATCCCATTCCAAGTCATCTGTACGCGGAAATTCCCTGAGAGAAAGCGACACATCCAGAACTTGTTCTCGGAGAATTACTTCGTGCCTGTCTACAGGTCTCCGGACAATACCACGCCTCCGATTCTCGGCAGACCGGTGCACCGCCACTCAGACAGGATGGTGTCGATGGACAGGGAAGAGAGGGAGGGGACGCCGATCAAGGAGCAGCTTCTCTGTCGCGCTTGGGCAGGGCCTCTGAACGAGGAGAAGGCGAACAAGTTCTACAAGGAGTGGAAGAGTCCCCCGGGGATGAAGAGTCCGCTTGCTGCTAAGAACTCCCGAGACAGACGGAGAGACCCCGAGAAGGGGCTGGAGTGTGATGGGAGAGCGCTCGCTCGGAATTTTAACGTGGGGTGGTGCGAGTATTGGGAGTTCCTAGGAAAGGACTGCAACCTCACGGAAGATGAAGGCAAGCAGCTGTTAGAAGAATACTTGCTACAGCGTTCTAGTAAATTTAGTAAAGAAGGTGAGTTGGAAACTGAGTTTAAGAAGTTGCTGCTTTCCCCCCAACAAGTGTTCTTGCACGGAGACACGCCTACCAAAGCAGACCACAAGGCTGTTGATGCCCTCGGAGAAGACATTGATATAGACAGAAACAAGTATCCAGCTATCTTTCAATGGAAGAAGTTAGTGAGAGAATACTGTGGAGAACAGAAGTCAGATATAACAGAGGAACCGCTCGAGCAATCAAAACAGCCTTCCAAGCGAACCCTTTTAAAAGAATTCAATAAAATTTAATGTTAGAACCGTCTCACTTAATTGACTGTCCTTTAGGATCATGTTTTATTCCATATCCTTTTCTAAAATTGAACTCCCGATTCCTTTTGTTGCTAGCTATCCGTGAACCGTTAGCTCTCCCTTTGAGAGCCAACAGCCCGGATATTGTCTCCCCGGACCAATAGGCAGGTCCTGTTCCTGAAACGATTTAAAAATTGTCCGCCCTATGCGAACTGAATCTCTGTCTCCCCACCATCTCTTCTATTTGCCACTTATTATTCACTTTTCCCAGTGTAATAACATTATGTCCCATTACCTTACCCTTACACTACTTTTTCTTTCGAAAATTCAAAAATGTAAAGCTGTCACTCCTAAATTGTGTCGCCCTAGGCAGGCAGCTGCCTAGTACTCCTAGTGCCAGTACCGGGTCTGCTATGGATTAATATCCTAGGACATTCTCAGCAAGTGCATCTATTCCATAAAGGAATCAGTGGCGGCAGAACCACAGGGGCTACGGAGACTTTAGCCCCAACCTTTGCAGAGGGAGGCACATCCCTTATATTTATTTATAAATTGTTTCTAATACACGTAGTTTAGTTCTCAAGAATATTTTGAATCTAAACATTTGCTATCAATTTTACTAGAAATACAATCGAAGAGTTCTTTGGTAATTTAAATTAGAAATATTATACGGTATTGTGCTTCTGCCACCACTGGAAAGAATCCAATATCCGCTGTCTTTGTACGTCAGAGAAAGTCAAGAATTAAATAGCTTTATAATCTGGTCATCTTACTCGTAGTGCTAATTAGAATGGATAAGAGGTTACTCGAGTTCTTACGAGACACGCTCAGGCCTGACCAGTCAGAATTGTTGGAAGTGGCTAATGCGTTTGCAGAGTACTGTGATGACAACCCATCCATACCCTCGAATGCCATCGAATTCCTAAACAAAGTCTGTTATCATTTTCCATTTCTAATCAAACGTCCGAACTTCCCTTCTGACCTGTCCCCTGTCCCCCCTGACTCCCCCTCCCCACCCCCTCCCGTTACCCAAGAGCAGCTGCAGTCCGTACTGAGCCAGTGCTACCAGCCAGAGCAGGACGCGGGGCAGGAAGAGGAGAGGCTTAGCCGACTCAACAAACGGAAATCCTCTCTGCAGCACGTCCACAAGAGTCTGGAGAAGTACTTGCTGGAGCTAAGGGTGGAGGAAGCGCGCCTTACAGCCCGCACAGAGCAGGCGGCGGATAGGACCAAGAAAGCGATGGCTGTCCTCTCCGTGGAGAATGAGAGGTTCAACGAGTTGGTGGCTACGCTGGCTAAGCAGATTGAGCGGCTGAGGTACTACCTGGACCGTAACGGGGCAGACCCACCTGTTCTCCTCTCCCACCTGCCAATGGATGAGTTCTTTGAGGCGCAGCAGAAGTATACCAACGAATTGACCAGATTCAGTAAAGCAGCCTTCTCTAAAGACTTGACTGAGTTCTCAAGCAAGCACAAGACTGCAGGCAGCGCTGCGGACATCTTTACAGGGGGAGACAAGGATAGTTTTGAAAAAATCAAGTCTAACATATTACAGGTTTTACTGAGTGACCTTATTTAGTAATTATTTATTCTTTGTGCTTCATTTTATTGCGCATGCATACAGGTACAGTCCATGAAGAGTCTGGGCTTGATGAAGAAAATCCGGTTAGAGCTGAAGTTAGCTGAGGTAAAGGCTAAGAATAAATGTATGGAAGAATGGAAAGAGAAAGTAGAGACAGCCAAGCAGGAGAATGATATGGATACGATCTTCAGGATTACAAGGAAAACTGAAGAAGAGGTGAGGAATAACGAAGAGAGGTTCAAGGAGGAATGTAAGAAGGTTCCAGAAATGGTTGATAAGATAGCAATGGGGGAGATCAGCGAATTGTTTGACAACGAATTGAAGCGCAAGAAAGCGATGCAAGAACAGCTGCTAGAGAGGCAGGAACAGCTGATCCACTTCCTAAGGCACCAGTACACAACGTTCAACCTCTTGTCCCATCTCTACCAAGCCGAGATGGAGAAAGTGAAGGAGTTGTCCGAAGCTATTCAGAGCATCAAGTCCATGCTCGAAGAGGTCAGCGAGACTTCCCAGCGCTTAGACGAGCACTGTAAAGAGATGGACGATGAAGTGAAGAAATTCTCTGCGAACTCTCCTCGTCTCATCATTCCTTCTTCAGACAAGACAATGCACTCTCTATACAAGATTCTGCGGTTAGAGAATAAATCCAGGCAAGTTACTCTGATCTGTACACACTTTTGCGTATTATTTATTGAGATTTCAAATGTCTGTTGCATTGAATCGATCTTATATAGTATCCTTACTATTTAAACTCGATTAATGTTTATAATATATGTACATCAAGCATTGTGACGATGTTGCTCATATTTTTTCGGTAGATTTCCTACCTATCAAGTGCTAACTGAGGCCATCACGAGCTTACAAGTAAAGCTGTGCGTATCTGAGAGGAGGAATGAGTTAGTGCAGGAGACTAACCTGACTGTCGCTCTCCTCGCAGAACAAAAGCTGAAAAAGGCCAGTGACCAACTGAGTGAGTTCGAACACAAAACTAAAGAGCTGGTGGACGGGCCTGAGGGCAGACGCCACCTGGAGGAACTGCTCCACGAATTTGAGAATAAAGTGAAGGAAGTGCTACACACAGTCAGCTCTAAGAAACAGGAAATGCTCCAGCACCCTACTCACGCTCTGGAGAGGAAAATGGCGCCCGCGTACTACACCGATAAGCAGCTCTACGCTCAGCTCAAGCACAGGGTAGACTCTATCAAACAGAGTCAGTAGTCCCCTCTGACTTCACACCTCTTAGACAACCAATTTCACTTATGCGTTAATTGATGTGTTCAATGTAATTATTTGTTAAATGATTAGTCCATGCGAATCTGATTCTTGCTTCTAATCAACTAAAGAGTAAAATCACATTATTACTAAAGTATTATTTATGTACTAGCTACGCCTACTTATATTTTACCCTCGTAGATCTAGTTACAACATCTTCATACGTAGTTTAATCTAAATAATCTTCATTTTTCTCTCCCAAGTCGATTGTAGCTGAGTTCTCCATGGCTGGAATAACACTGTATGTCGGCATATGTTTGTTGTGCTTCTCTTGGATGGGAAAACTTGGAGGGACGATCCACGTAAAAGTAATCCCGGAAAATCTCAACGGCTACCATCAAGGTGGCAATTTTAGTTATTGCGATCTGCCCTGTGTCTTCTCGGAAAATCCTAAACATCCAGATGCTGAGCTCTATATCGCAATGAATGACGAGTATATAAAGAACGCTATTGAGGCGAAATCTCTTTCTAACATCAAAATATTGGGGTCTCAAGAGCCGCCTCATTACTATCGCCTTCTCAGATTTGACACTCTTAATGAACATTTCCAAGGCACTGCCCTTTTGAACAGAGCTTCAGACGTCCCCTGGCCTCTGATAATGGACATGGATGATTTGAAAAAGTCTAAAATGCCAAAAAATGCCAAATCAAAAGCTTCCTATATAGCTCGTAATTGCCATCCAAAGAACAACCGAAACGATGTCATCCAAGAGCTACAGAAAGTTATTGATATAGTCGCCCCGAGTACATGCTTCCATAACATGGAATGGCCGCAGTGCGGAGATGGCCCTTGTAGTAAAATCGAATTTCTAAGAGGCTATAAGATCTACCTCGCTTTCGAAAATGGCGATTCTCCTGGTTTCATAACGGACAAGATTTACCACGCTTATGCAGCCGGAGTGCTCCCAGTCTGGTTGGGCACTAGAGACATTGAAGATGTGGTGCCAAAGCATTCATACATTAACGTTGATGATTTCACTTGGACAATAGATCTAGCTATTTACTTAGCTGAAGTCTTGAAAAATGAAACACTCTACAACAGCTATTTTGAGTGGAAATGGAAACCATTCGATGAAGAATTTGTTAGAAAGAACCGAATGATATGGAAAGTTGGCTTTCCTTGTCGATTGTGTAATTACGTCGACACTCTGCAGCGTGGATTAAGATGGAATCATGGACTGCAAATTGGAGAATCAGCGAAAGGGGATACTCAACATAAAAGGGGAGAACAAGTTAAAATTCCCAAAAAACTTGACACAACATACCTGCAGGATGACAGACGGGAAAATGAAAAATGTGATATTTTCCTCTATCAACTGATGTGTTTACTGTTCATTTGTATTACAATCATCTTTATGCGAAGAAAAATTGCGAAGCTTTTCTCATATATTCTCCATCGGTAAACTTGAACACAGACCTGCATGCTGTTGGGTACAGAGCGTTCTCGTAGTAGAACAATATTGTTTCTCAGACAGTTGTGTTTATAGTTTTATTTATATCGTATTTGCTTGCTTTCACTCCGTGGATTGGAATTTTATGTCGCCCTACCGACTCGATTACTCTATAACGGGGGTTTCCAACCTTTTCGAACAAAGGGCCACATTCCAGTTTATTTGCAATTAATCAAATGAAAGTCTGATTATAGCTATACTATTAAATAATTACAGTTCTGAGATGGCAAAATGCGTGAAATTTTATAGAAATTCCGCGATGCAATGTGTCTGGACAAAACACTGACCGGTGTAACTGGATAACATGCAAAATTGATCAATGCATGTACAAAGTATGGACAAAAAATTGGATATTTTAATAATAGAAAAGAGGTAATTCGATTGGGTTTGTAGTCATTTAGGTTTTGGCTGCTAGATCATCTAGTTCGTTTTATAAATAAGGCAGGCCGTAGTTTGGAAACCCCTGTGATCTTTAATAATTGTATAAAGCAAATCTATACTTTCTGAAATATCGAAAATTGGATCACTTATCTAAGTTACAGAAATAATATAGCTTAACTTCTGAAATTGTAATTAGAATAAGTTCTAGAAACATTTCCTGTGTATGATCATTGGTCCCCACTCATCATAGCAGTCCTTTGAAAGAGACATCTCACTGAATGTGGTCATTGACGTCAGCATTGATCCTCCCATGCAAACGCCGTACTGCCTCTCAGGGGGAGCTGTCACGTTGATGCGGCAGAGAGTGGGCGATAGGAGAGTCACTTCTTTCTGGATTCTCTCTGCCATTCCAGGGAATGCTGTGTTGCCTCCTGACAGCAAGATATTGCCAGACAAGTGTCTCCGAACATCCACGTCACATTTCATTATGCAATTGTGGGCTAGCTTGTGAATTCCTACCGACTCGTTTCCTATCAAATTGGGCTGGAATAGCGGCTCCACGCATCTGAAACGCTGATCACTGATTGACATTTTCTGTCCATCTGGTAATTCATAGAATCTACTAGAATCTCTTGACAACATTTCCTTTTCTGGATCCAAAGCAACATATCCCAGTTTCTCTTTAATGTCGTTCAGAATTTCTGTATCAGATCCACCACAGAGTGAAAATCCACTCTCTGAGAGAAGTTTCATAATATACCAAACTAAGTCTTGTCCTCCTATGTCGAGTGTCAGGGCACAGGAAGTGAGGGAGTGGCACTTGTAGACTGGGACTACGCGTGAGCACTGGAGTCCTGACTCGATTACCAGTCCCGTACTGCGACCAGCCGAGTAGAGAGAGAGGACGGCACTGTTTGAGATGTACAGGGATGGAACGTTGAATGTCTCAAACATGATCTGTGCCATCTTCTCGCGGTTTTCTTTAGGGTTGTCTGGAGTCTCAGTCAGCAGCACAGGGTGCTCTTCAGGCTGCACACACAGTTCTCTGTAGAATGCGTGGCTCCATACTCTCTCAATATTATCCCACTCTGCCACAATGCCGTTTCTAACCGGATACTTCAGGGATAAAATTCCTCGCATTCTCAAGGCATAATCACCCACATAAGGAGTGAATTGATCCATTCCAACCATCATCCCATGGTGGCGAGGATTTCCTAGTACGCATGGAAAAACTACACGAGGAGCGTCATCTCCAGCAAAGCATGCCTTAACTGTGTTAGATCCACTGTCTATTACTACAGGGCTGTTGTTGTCTTCTGCCATCTAATTTTAATTCATAGTAATATATATAAAAATATTTGAGAGAAATCTGAGAATTGCCGCCTATTAGTAATTTTACAATTTGATATCACACGTGACCTCTCAGAGCGATACCTAAATGTACATTCTCCACATCACAGAACAAGGGAACTCCACCCAGTGGCGTACCGTGGGGGGGGCGGGGGGGGCGGCCCGCCCCGGGCGGCACTTCAAGGGGGCGGCAAATTGCATTTACAACTTTAAATTAAATTCTCCTAATGCATGTAGAAATCCAGTGTTGAATTAAATTGATCAAAGTTTATTGTCTGTTGACAATTCGCACTATTGCCAATTCACAAATAGCAATTGATAACTGCACTTCTATAATTATGAATTCCTCTAAATCAATTGTAATGATTTCAATTTCTGAAATAATGAAAACATATATTAGTATACAAACCACAACCTTACTGTAATAACATAATAACATAATAGTCATAATACTTGTAGAAGTGATATTATTAACTGTAAGAAATATAAATGACAATATTAAGTCGCATTTATAGATTTCTTGCGTGTTTTAATAAATTAACTATTCAGATTTCATCATAAAATTGCAATTTCAAATAATGAGCAGCAGTATTAAGAGGGTAAAGCTGAGTGGTGCTGCCTACAGAAGGCAACGAGAAGAGCGTAAAGAAGAAAATCAGCGCTCTGCACGTACAATGCACAATTTCTTGCTGCCTGTTGAGTCTGTAACGGTTCCAGTTCCTGATATATCCTTTGTAGAAAGCCCCCCGATTGATTCCAATCTTGATGAGACTATAGCTAGCTCTTCAGTCAGAGACACAGTTGGGATAGAATCCAATTCAGAGGAATCAGATTCAATGACGGGACCTGAATCAGAAATACATGATATTGATAAAGTAGATCCTGATATCTTTCATGATGCTGGAGTTTGGAATATACCATTATCTGACCCTATTCGGATCGAACTCGTATCCCGTGGGCCAGTAGATCTTCAAAACAAAGAGGGGCC
Organism: Aphrocallistes beatrix; assembly: GCA_963281255.1. NCBI lineage: Eukaryota > Metazoa > Porifera > Hexactinellida > Sceptrulophora > Aphrocallistidae > Aphrocallistes > Aphrocallistes beatrix. Next base: position 1,664,207 of record OY725493.1, read on the forward strand.
ATTTATATCAGTAGAAAAACATGGTTCAAGAGGAGAAAATAGGACTCTTAGCAAGGAATGGTTTTATCGTATCTTAGAAAATGGTGAGAAAGTACTGAGATCTTGGATGTTGTATTCTCCAATTAGTGGATGTCTATATTGTTTTTGCTGTCGCTTATTTTTGAGAAGTCCGATAGATCAAACACAAAGTGCTTTTGCACTAAACGGGTTCCGAATGTGGTGGAAACTTAATCCTAAAGTTAATGATAATGAAAAAAGTCGTGAACACCTGTTAGCGTTTGTGAGTTGGAAAGAACTGGCAATGCGGTTGGACAAGGGTCAAACATTGGACAGGGATCAACAGGGACGAATAGAATCACAAAAAAAGAGGTGGGTCAATATTCTTCATCGTATTCTTGATGCAATTCTATTTTTGACTAAACAGAATCTCGCATTACGCGGACACAGGGAGTTCCTTGATGGAGAAGGCAATCCGGGAAACTTCATGGAACTTATAAAGCTTATTTCTAAGTATGATCCTGTGCTGATGGAACATTTGACACGGATCCGAATGGCTCCCAATATTTCAATTTCTTATTTGTCTCCAAGGATCCAGAACGAGTTTATTGAGTTACTCGCTCGCCACGTAAAACAGCAAATTATTGAAAATATCAGAGAAGCTAAGTACTATACAATATTATTCGATAGCACCCCTGATATTTCACATAACGATCAAATGACGCAGATCATTCGTTATGTAGTTATAAAGGATGACACTGTTCAAATCCTGGAATCCTTCATTGATTTTATTCAATTCAAAGGGAAAACAGCTGAGGAAATAACGAAGGTTATTCTGCAAAAATTGAGCGAAGACGGATTAAACATAGAAGATTGTCGAGGACAAGGTTATGATAACGCGGCTACTATGGCTGGAATCCACAATGGTGTGCAACAGCGGATCCGTAATGTTAATCCAAAGGCTGAGTTTGTCGCATGCACCAATCACAGTCTCAATCTAGCAGGAGTTCACGCAGCTGAAGAGACCGTCAACTCTATCACATTCTTTGGAACTGTAGAAAGAGTTTATTCTTTCTTTTCTTCCTCCACTCATCGATGGGACGTATTGCAAGCATTTGCGCCAAAGAGAGTGAAGCGAATAGTGCAAACTCGTTGGAGTGCCAGAAATGACGCAGTGAGTGTACTATGTAACTATTTCCCTGAAGTGTTAGAAGCCTTGGAGAAACTTACGGGAGCAGAGGAGAATTTAGACACAAGGTCAGGTGCAGGTATCCTCATTTCCAGCTTAAATACATTCCCATTTTTCTGTTACCTGGGATTGTGGGGGAAGATTCTCCCTGAAGTTGATGACGTCCAGAAATATCTACAGACCAAAGGACTCGGATTAGATCAATCTGTTTTTAAAATCCACTCACTTCGACAGTTTCTGGATGATGGACGAGATCGACTGGTTGAGGAATCTATTATTTATGCGATCGCCAGATGTGAGGAAATGGATATTACAATAACGCGACGTGTGAGGAAGCGAAAAAGATTAGATGGTGTGGCGATTAATGATGAAAATATTACTTTCCAAGAAGAGCTACGACGAGAGTTGTTTCAAGTGGTGGACAAATTAAGGAATGAAATTAACAAACGCTTTGAACAGATAGACACAATTAACAAAAAATTTGGGTTTCTCCAACTTGAAATTATCATGGATACAAACCGGGATAAATTTATCGAACAAAGCATCAATGCCCTCGCTGATGTATATAATGAAGTCGATGGTGATGAATTGAAACTTGAAATTCATAGACTTAGGAGATATGTGTTAGTCTCGCGTAATAATAATCAAGGTGTCATTTGCAAAAATTGCACTATTCTTGTTCTACTGCAATGGATGGTCAAATGGGGATTTATAGAGTCCCTTCCAAATCTTATTATCGCGATTCGAATATTTCTGACCATGAGTATCAGCGTTGCAAGCTGCGAAAGAAGTTTTTCGAAGTTAAAACTAATAAAGAATTATCTGCGATCGACAATGAGTCAAATTCGGTTAACAAGCATTGCAATCTTATCGATAGAGAGAGACATAACAGATAATATTAATTTTGATGATGTTATCAATGATTTCGCAGCATTGAAAGCGAGAACTATTTGTTAACCATTTGTAGCGAGTTATTAGAATATTGTTAAGCAAAATAAAGCAAATAGGAAATTGAATCGCGAAATTCTAATTTAAATAATTCACACCTAGGGGCGGCAATGCGGCATTCTAAAATTCCCGCCCCGGGCGGCATTTGGTCACGGTACGCCACTGACTCCACCCATCCAATTTTCTAAATGTAACACAAGTGTACTAGCCCAGACATTTGGCAAGTATGTGTAAAATCCAACATGCCAGGTTTAAGAGAAGGATTCGCGTCCTTTTTGTTAGCTACACAATTGATTCGATTCACCCCGCCAAGTTATTTTGTTGGCAACAATCTAGAGCATTTAATTCATTTTACAAAATCTGGATTTCAATGGAAACTAACTCCTCAATCTTACCGTAGCACATAGGCGCTTCGGATTTATTATATGTGTTTGATTCGTTCAAGTTAGAACATTTGAATGGCACTTTCTGATGCGAGTAACAAGAAGGGTGGAGGAGGAGATCCAGGTGAGGATAGAGGAGGGAGGAAGAAACAGACAATTGAAGCTATTTATCAGAAAAAAACGCAACTTGAACACATCCTACTGCGGCCAGACACATACATCGGGTAAAATGCAGATCAATATTTCTAATTATTCAGTAAAAAAAAATTTTATGTACATCCCGATTTACTTAAAATTAAATAATTGATTTTGGTGCTGCATTATGGCAGAAGTTAAGTTGGCTTGGATACTATTCAATGTTTCTTATCGTGGCCCCCTACCTTTAGAGCGGTGGAGGGGATCACTCAGCAGATGTTTGTATGGGACAAGGAGAAGAAAGCTATCGTAAACAAGAACATCACTTACGTACCTGGACTCTACAAGATTTTCGACGAAATTTTAGTAAACGCGGCAGATAACAAAGTCAGAGATCCGTCAATGAATTCTATAAAGATTACGATAAGCCAAGAGAGGAACCTCATCAAGATATGGAATAATGGGAAAGGTCTGTGCTGCTGTCATTTGAGATTCTATGATTGCATACGTAATTAGTAAATCTTGAATAAGGATTGAGTAGACATGCCTAAATTTCCGGGACGGGATCCCGTCCCTGAAATTAGGCATGCCAGGATTGAATGGGTAATTATTAAAACTTGTTTTGTGCTTACAGGTATCCCAGTCGAAGTGCACAAGGAAGAGAAGATGTACGTCCCTGCCATGATATTCGGGACTCTGCTCACCTCCTCTAACTACGACGATACGGAGAAGAAAGTGGTGGGGGGTAGGAACGGATATGGAGCAAAGCTATGCAACATATTCAGCAATGAATTCACAGTAGAAACCAGTTCCAGCGAGTCAGGGAAGCTTTTCAAGCAGACCTGGAGAAGAAACATGACAGATCCCGGCCAGACGCTAGTGAAGGACTCTAAATCTGACTTCACAAGCGTGAGCTTCATTCCTGACCTCTCTAAGTTCGGAATGACCCACCTAGATGATGACATCATCTCTCTTCTCACGAGAAGAGCTTACGACATTGCAGGTACTGCATGCTAATCTTGGTACTATAATAGGACAATGAGCAAGAATAGTTAAGCATAACTTTACATACATTTTAAATTCTACACATCAGTACCATCTATTGTTATTTTTAAATGGTCAGGAGGCCCAGTTCAAAGACTGGCTGTGTTTATGGAAAGAGTTCTTTTGGCTTTCGCTCCTTTAGTGGTGCGTTTAGCAACCTCTGGGCCATCCAACTGTTGTCCCCATAGAGTCGTTTTTTATTCCAAGCACGGAGAACTAAGTTGAAACCGAAGAAGAAACTGTAGAGCGCGAATGGGATTCCTAGCAATAGGCTGGTGCTAATGTAGGCGAAGTCTGCTACCAGATTGTACATGATCTGGTAGGCGAGAACTAGTTTGTATCTGCTCTGGTGATCCATTAGGTAGAAGTCGTATTCCGTGCCGAATGCTACCTGAATCCAACATCTCGTGTTGACTACCATAGCGAACAAGAAACCGTACACGAACAGGAATTCCGTGATAGAGAAGAGAGTGAGGCAGATGTTAAGGACAGGGTTGAACAAGGAGAATTTGATGTACTTCCATCTCCACTGGGGTATTTCGTCCTGGAGTTCGTCCTTCAGAGCTAGATCATACCTCAGCCTCAAAATGCGTTGTAGGCCGACACAGCCGTGCACGATACAGATAGACTCGTAGATGATGAATACCGTGAACCATATGATGGCGAATGGGAGTGTCTGTAAGACCCCAGCGAAGAAGAAGTAGGTCATAATTCTCCCTGACATGAAAAGGCCGTACAGCTTGAAGTATGACCAACCGAACGAGCGCTCATTTCTGTACGAGTCCCGTAGATAGTAGATTATCATCCTAACCAAGCCCAGTATGGTAAGGTAGAGGGTGACCTGTATGTGCATGGGGATGGAGTAGTATATTGCGCGCATCTTAATGTCCAACAGGATGTGTGCTATGCAGTCGTAATCTCCCGTGGTCTCGTTCCAGCTAGGGTACACATGGGGCTTCTTCAAGAATAGGAAACCGATTAGAAAAGTGAGGGCATTGCAGAATACCTCAGATAGACAGATCATCATCATGAAGCTGTAGTAGACGGACATGATACGGTAGTTCTTTGTGATCCTGTCGTAGTTCATATGATCCGCGCTGTTCCGTTTCACTTTCTGGTACTCTTGCCTTGCTACTTTCATCCGTTTAAAAATGTAGATGCACCATAACCCGGATAGTAGTACTCCCGAGAGGCCAAGCACTGGTAGTCCGGCGAACTTTAGGAGTTGCTTACTGAATTCTGTCGTAGAGTTAGAGAACTCTTCTAGAAAGATTGCCTCTGCTGTCTCGTTCATTGAAGAAATATCTTAAAATGGGTATTTAAACTTGTAGATTTTCTAGCCGAAAATGATTTTCTTATAAAGCTGGTAGTAGTATAGCGGAGGATTTATTGTAATCAATTTATGTTGTAAGTATTTTATGTAGTCGTATAGTCTTCTAGAAAGCCTATCGCTTACCACAATTTGTTTCTAATGGACATTTCCCCTCTTACTAATATTAGCTTACTTATTGCAAAACATATTACATATTACACAATTTGCATGTGAATGTGTATTTTATCCCTTTTTATAAATTTTAATTGTTAGCTAACATCTTGCAAATATTACAGCAGTTAGCATGACCTAATATTTTTGTTAGGAAACTGAATGACATCACTATACGATCTAATCTTTTAAAACCTAGGTGGTTGACTTCATCTTGAATAATAGATATAAAATTTAGTAATCAGGATATATTATATATGTAATATCCCGGAGACCTGAATTTGTCCCGAAATTGGATGTCTAAATCTGTCCTATAACTGAATAGGATGAATGGGAGAGTGAAAGTGAGCATTTGGAGAGTAATTTAAGAGAAAGTGAGTCTTTTCGGTTTGAAATAGTATAAAATTGCACGTGAAAATGGCATTTTTATTTCGTGAGGGGGTGGTTGATTCAATGATTTATTTTATTATCTTTAGTTATTAATATTTTCTCTTTTTTTGTTGTTTTTGTCCTTACAGAAATAGAATGAATATACCGATACTCCATATATTCATTCTATTTCTGTTCTAATTGAAAATATTATACTACTTGTGCTGCTATAATTACTCACATGATTTGAAACAGTTATTTCCTGGAGAAAAAGCTACGTAGCTTTTTTAAGGAATGATTATTAAATCCTAATTTCGAATACTCTAGCCTGTACAAAGGGTGTGAGGGTATACCTGAATGGAGAGCAGATCCCGGCTAACAACTTCAAGGACTACATCATGCTGTACCTGAAGGGAGTGCAGGAGGAGGAAGACAGCAAGCCTAAGATCGTGCATGAGATAGTGAATGACAGGTGGGAGATAGCCCTAACCATTTCGGATTCAGGCTTCCAGCAGGCCTCGTTTGTCAATTCAATTGCCACTTCAAAAGGAGGCACGCATATCAATTACGTCATGGACCAGCTCGTCCCGAAACTGGTTGAGAGCGCCAAGAAGAAGCTGGGCAAGGGCAGTGTCAATATCCAGTCCGTGCATGTCAAGCAGCACATCTGGCTGTTTGTGAACTGCCTCATTGAGAACCCGGCCTTCGATAGCCAGACTAAGGAGAACATGACACTCAAGGTATAGCTCTCCCGAATAGTCCTTCGTATCGACGGATCAATTGAATCTTCACTTTGTATCCTGCAGGCCAAATCTTTCGGATCAGAGTGCAAACTGTCGGACAAGTTCGTGACTAACTCGATGAAGTGCGGAGTGTTGGATAGAATAGTTGATTGGGCTCAACACAAATCTCAAGCTGAGCTCTCTAAAAAATGTTTCAGCTCCAAACGATCTAAACTGAAAGGGATTGGCAAGCTGGACGATGCGAATGACGCAGGAACTAAGAGCTCGAAGGACTGCACTCTCATTCTGACGGAGGGGGACTCAGCCAGGGCTCTGGCTGTTGCTGGGCTCGGAGTTATCGGCAGGGACAAGTACGGAGTGTTTCCTCTTCGAGGTTCGTATCAGCAAACTCAATTATAACTTCAGTAGAACCTCGTTAATTAATACGAAACTCCGGATAATGCGAACTGATAATTTAAATCACTCTGGTTAATTCGAATTCCGGATAAGACGAACACATTTCGACCCTACCCTGGTGTTCGCATTAACGAGGTTCTATTGACATTGAAGTGTTCTCAGAGAAGTGTCAAATTTCATGATTCAGAACACCTATACATCTCTATCGATTTAGGCGTGTGCAGTAGAAGAAATGTATTATTACCTTTTATTCTTATTTGTATTTTGCAGGGAAAGTCTTGAATGTTCGAGAAGCAAACCACAAGCAAATATCCGGAAACGAAGAATTGACCAACTTGGTGAAGATCTTCGGTCTACAGTACGGCAAGAAGTACTCCAGTGGAGATGTGCTCTCCACTCTCAGGTACGGACGGATGATGATAATGGCGGATCAGGACCAGGACGGGAGCCACATCAAGGGGCTGCTCATCAACTTCATCCACTACAACTGGCCTGAGCTGTTGAGGACGGACTTCTTGGAGCAGTTCATAACTCCGATCGTGAAGGCTACGAAGGGCCATGAGCAGCACGCGTTCTTCAGTCTCCCGGAGTTTGAGCATTGGAAGTCTGAAACTGCCAACTGGAAGACCTATCACATCAAGTATTACAAAGGTTTGGGTACTTCCACTGCTAAGGAGGCGAGGGAGTACTTCTCTGACATGGATAGACATCAGATCAACTTCTCATACAGCGGGCCTCCTTGCGACGACTCCATCTCCATGGCCTTCTCCAAGAACAGGGCAGACGATAGGAAGCACTGGATCAGTTCCTGGCTACAGGTTAACCTAATAAAAGATGTTTCTCTTATTCAAAACAGATTTTTTAAAAGTTCATATAATATGTTCGTAGAGAAGGAAGGAGCAGCGAGACGCAGGTCTAGATGAATCATACCTCTACAGCACTGATAACCGCGATATCACCTACACCGATTTCGTTAACAAAGAACTAATTCTCTTCTCTAACGCGGACAACGAGAGAGCTATTCCCAACCTCCTGGACGGACTCAAGCCTAGTCAGAGGAAGGTGTGCATTCCAAAATTCTTTCGTTAAAATCCCTTATTTGTGTTAGATATTATTCATCTACGTGGTACATATTTGTGTTGCTAGGTCCTCTTCACTTGTTTCAAGAGGAAGGACAAGAGGGACGTGAAGGTGGCTCAGCTGGCTGGCTCCGTTTCTGAGATATCCGCCTACCACCACGGAGAGGCCTCCCTCATGAGCACCATCGTCAACATGGCCCAGAACTACGTCGGCTCGAACAACATCAACCTCTTGCAGCCCATTGGAATGTTCGGCACTAGACTGAGGGGTGGGAAGGATGCAGCCTCTGCTAGGTAACCACAACTCCACCTAAGAATGTAGTACACCTGACTGATTTACATAATAACTGCTCTTAGGTACATCTTCACAATGCTGTCTCCGCTAGCTCGCCTCATCTTCCCGACGGTGGACGACCCGCTGCTCAACTACCTGTACGATGACAACCTGCGGGTGGAGCCCGACTGGTACTGCCCCATCCTGCCCCTGCTGCTGGCGAACGGGGCTGCAGGGATTGGAACAGGCTACTCCACCAGCATCCCGCTCTTCTCCCCGCGCGAGATCGTCTCCAACCTGAAGAAGATGATTCGCGGGGAGGAACCGGGCAGAATGGATCCGTTCTACAAAGGATTCAAAGGTAGGCCTGCTTAGTTTCCTTGCTTTATGTTAATAGATACTGCAGTGGTTAGAAATTGTTATATTAATTGACTTGAAGATATTTTCACATTCTTCACATTCTTTAACTGGTCAGGAGTAGTCACATTGCTTACTCACAGGTACACTTGTGAAGATAGAGCCTCACAAGTACATCTGCTGCGGTGTGGCGTCCAGGCTTAGTTCCACCCAGCTGGAGATATCTGAACTCCCAGTCAACGTGTGGACTCAGAACTACAAAGAGTCAGTGCTAGAGCCGATGCTCCAGGGAGCTGAGAAGTCGCCGCCCTTCATTCAGGAGTACCGGGAGTACCACACGGACACAACAGTCAGGTTCATCGTCACTCTCAGCGCAGAGAAGATGGCGGAGGCTGAGAGGACTGGGATACACAAGAAGTTCAAGATCGAGACGACCATCAGCACCAGTGAGTGGAGATCCTAAAAGAAATTCTTAATTTGCATTCGCATTGTTATGTTGGAATCTATGTTAGAATAATACTCGTACTACGTACTGGTATATACGCATTTATTCATCTTCTGTTGACAGGGAACTTCGTGCTATTCGATCCTGACCTCGCTCTGAGACAGTTCGATAACGAGCTACAGATCCTGAAGACGTTCTTCCCGGTGAGACTGGAGTTCTACAAGAAGAGGAGGCTCTGGCTGATCAACAAACTCGAAGCGGAGGCCAAGCGGCTTCAGAACCAGGCTAGGTTCATCTTGGAGAAGCTTTCCGGCGAAATAGCGATTGAGAATAAGAAGAAAGCAGCCATTATCTCAATGCTGCAGGCGAGCAAGTACGACTCTGACCCAGTCAAGAAGTGGCAGAAATCTATTTCCGATCTGGTTAGTTCATTATCCCATCCACCGTGTGGAGGAGTTTCTAAGTGGAGGGATTGATTCTCGTAACTAATGTTTGCAGCTGTCGAATGAAGCGAGCGAGAATGAAGATGAGGAAGCGACTGACGGAAGCGCAGACTTCAACTACCTGCTGGCCATGCCCTTGTGGAACCTGTCTCAAGAGAAGAAGGATGAGATCTTACAGCACAGAGACAAGAAGCTAGAAGAGTTGGAAGAAATTCGTAAAAACACCCCTGAGAAGATGTGGGTGCACGACTTGGATGTGTTCCTGGAGGAGTTGGAGCGAGTGGAGCAGAAGGAGAGGGAGGACGAACAGATGGGTGTGATCCGTACCGGGAAATCTAAAGGTAGATTCGAATGGATATCTACATTGTATGGCTAATCTAAGCTGGAATAGTAAGGGACTTGGCAAGATAATGTGCACTAACATATGTGCATTCAAAATAATCCCACTCCTATAATTTGCCGTATTAGAATCTTTTTTTTGCTCGATTCGTAGCTCCACAACAGACACAGAGTAATAGCAGTACTGTATTAATGTTGTATCATGGTGACTGCCCTATAGGGAAGAAAGGTGGCAAGGATGTTAAGAGACAAGCCAAACTCTTTGCACAGGAGTCTTTGATCAGCGACGCTTGTAAAGAAGTCGTTCCTCCAATTATCCCCGAGTATAATCCCAACCCTAAGATTCTCAAAGAGAAGAGTGAGGGGGATCTGGTATGGTGATTTGACCACTGTTATTCTCTCATATTTAGCATCAATGTACTTAGCTAACATTGCATTCGTTAGCCAAAATCTAAAATCAAGAAAATTAAAGATGAAAATAAACCAAAGAAGGAAACCACAGCGGCCGAAGTTCCAGCTGACAGTCTAGATGATGACGACGATGATGATGATGATGTAATGGAGGTAGTCCCACTCCAGCGACCCAAGAGGAATACGTCGAATAAGGACACTTACAAGGTGCCCGGATAGCATACGATTATTGGCTTGTATGTTGTATGTTTGTCGTTGTTAACACATTTTAGCAATTAATAACGTTTATTTTTAATTGCTAGCTTGATGATTCTGGTTCTGAGTCAGAACAGGAGCTCCGATCTGAGGAATCTTTCAAGAAACCTACAAAGGTACAAACCTACATTTATTATTGGTGTAATAGTTGGTGGGAATGGCTCGCTTGGATCTTAAGACAGATACCGAGACCATCTAATTGATTCGATGTTATTTAGTTCCTTGAGACTAGTTCTGAGTCAGAGGAGGAATTCAAGCCAATGGAAATTCCCAAAAAGTCCCCTGCGAAGAAGAAACAGGAGGTAGGCTGCTATGTCGTGTTCATGTATCGCATGAAACCTCGATTGTGTCTGATTCGTGTATTAACTTCCGTCTGTGCTTTCATTTAGCCTAAACCTAAGCCTAAACCGACCAAGAAATCACAACCTGCAAAGAAAGCTAAATTCCCTGTTCCAGCAGACAGTCTAGATGACGATGACGACGATTTGATGGAGATACTCCCATCGCGACCTAAGAGGATTACATCGAAGGACACCTACAAGGTTCCTGCATCCATAGTCCATACTGAGATATTGTATTGAGCTAATGCATAATGATAGTAGTGCACCTGGTGATTATTTACTAAAAAATTCAGAATATTATTTTATAAGTATTGATGACCATGTGTATATATTTCACACTTATAATAATGAATTGACTTTCACGATAAATAGAGAGTCAACATTATTATCTAAGTAGATTATCAGATTAATTTCTGTATCATGGTTATACTGAGCTGTGAACTGTCGATTTTTGGTAGTTAATGACATTCATATTTAGATTGATGACAGTAGCTCAAACCCAGAAGAACAGCTCCGGTCCGAAGAGTCTTTTCAAAAATCCGCAAAGGAAACTCAGGTACAGATGACTGTTCTAGACTTTGACGCTCTAAAGTCTTGAATTTAGCGTTGTGAATGATTTTAATTGAGACTATCGTTAGTAGGATATATTCTTAAGAAAATATGTTTTATATTTTATCGGGATTGATTCAATTAGTCAGATGAAAGTGAATCAGAAGAGGAATTCAAACCAAAGGAGATTCGTAAAAGGTCCCCTCTGAAGAAGAAGCAGGAGGTAGATATGTTAGCAGCCTAGGTTTCTTTCCAGCTCTGTCAAATCTGTGTCTAACTTCCCTTAATTCCTGATATGTGTTCGTTCTTCCAGGCTAAGCCAAAACCTGCGAAACCAGCCAAGAAATCACAACCTGCAAAGAAAACTAAAATTCCTGTTCCAGCTGACAGTTTAGATGACGAAGTAATGGACTTAGAGAGTTCTCCTGAAATATCGCAAAAGCGACCTAAGAGGAATAATTCGAATAAGGACACTTACAAGGTAACTGAGTCCTATCGTGCATAACAATCGTATTTTGTATTTTGTTTTCGGGATTTTAAAATACTCACATCTTATTTATAGTTTGGTGATACTAGTTCTGATCCAGAAGAAGAGCTCCGATCTGAGGAATCTTTTAAGAAATCTCCAAAGAAAATTAAGGTACAAAATTCAATGCCATGACGAATACATTATTCTCTCTAGCTTAAGTCACCAATATTGAATGCATCATGGTTTGTGAGATCTTTTAGCTCGTAGTGATGTATTAGTATTTGATATCCTAGGATCCAATGGATGATCCCTATCTGTCAGATAACAGCTCCATTCTTGGTAAAGGACCAAAAGGCAGGAAACGGCCAGCCGGGAAGTCCAAGCAAGCAGTGATTACGGTTATAGACTCGGATGATGAAAGCGATTGTGTCGTGTCTGCCAGTTCTAGCGATGACGACTTCGTGGTGCCGACTAGCAAGAGGAAGAAGACGACAAAGACGAAGTAGCTGTTCCTTTCATCCCATGATTGTTTGGAGTTTTTACTTCTGGATCACTTAGGAATTAATTCTATCCATCATTGCTATCATAGTTAATTTACTGCTCTTTGTCATTCGGATGTTATTTCAAATTATTGTTATTTCCAGTTCACGAGATGAGAGCGATTAATATTTGGTATTTTAACAACGGTAATATTTATAAATATAATTGTAGTGTCTCTCCAATAGTCCAAATAGTCCACTAAAGCTGATATTCGATAGCAGCCTAACACAAACTACATACAGCGTTGTTCCAAAAAATAGGTTAATAATCAATATTGACTCAACTCCCTCCTACATTGTTAAGAGATTATATTGTTTTTGTGCTGACAGACGCAGTACTGTTGAAGTGTATTAAAACATTACATTTAAGCAGATCGACTTTAAATAATTAACTGTGAATTCCTGATTGTAATTTTGTTAGAAATGCTTTTCATTATACGGGATTGACCAATCAGCTTCACGCTGATAATGCCATACATCACTGCCTACTCTTGAGGCCGGATAGATAATAGGCAGTGGAGGCTTGTCATTCTGTTTTAATTGTTTACTTCTTACCCGAGTCCGAATCTACAAAAGTTAGTCTGAGAAGTTGTATACTGGATTGTGATCTTTGTTTTAATCGATCTGATTTATATAAAAAGAAGCTTCATCCATATTTCCAGATTTATCTCCTAATAAGAGTATTCAGTTCTTAGCATTCACTTACCGAGTAATTTTCCAGTTGGATTTATGTCTTCCGACCACTACCCTATCACAATTCCTGAGGGATTGAATGAAATGTTGCAAGAGTTCGCTCTCGCAGTGCTAAGAAAGAAACCAGAAGATCTCATTGATTACGCAGCTTTCTACTTCAATGACCTGAAACAGAGAACGCATAAGGGTAGCAGCGGGACAGAGGTGCGAGAGATGGAGGTGGCGGAACAAAACAACTCTCTCCTACCCGGTCTACCAGCTGACCCAAGTTTACTTCTGAAAGTAGGCAACGGGGATTCCCAGAGTGACGGGGAGATGGACACGCACTCAGATGATGGTGAGTAGCGACTTTCTATTCACTTGAATCGACATGTTTTGTATTGAGAGTTAGTCACTGTGTATTTTACGAACTTGTACACTATGTACGTTCTGGAACATGGAATGTTGTGGACTTTTAATCAATAAATCTTTTTGAATGATAGAATCGACTATATCAGCGAGAGTTGTGGAAGAAAGTTAAACTGCTGAATGGTGAAGTAAAGGCGCGTAAAACTTTTCAGCTTTAATCTAATTCTCATCTACGAAAAAATCCAAACATAGAATTGGCGGGTTTAAAATGCTTATAAACATATGATATAGCAATATTCAATTAGGAGCAAATTTGTCTATCGATTTTTCACCTGCAATACCATGAACTTAGTTAATCTTTGTATTACTAATGTTAATTTCTGTTTTTAGAATCGCATACACCTGTATGCTTTGATCGTGGGAGAAGATCTTCAGGTACTCTCTACTCAGTAAACTAAAAATAGAATCCTAAGAATTAGTAATTATAATCTGAAATATTAATAGTGTTCGCTGAGCCTTTCTCACCCTCAGATGATGAAGGAGAGTCAGAGAAGGTACCTTATAATGCACATCCTGTAGTCGATCTGAATACATTTACATATCTATACTTGTCAGGTGTGTCACCCCAAATCAGACGGACAAAGAGAGAGGCTATCAGAAGCTTTCAGCAAGTGCTTCCTCTTCAATAACCTAGAACTAGTAAGCACTTTCTTGTTACCAAATGTGAACTTGCATTGTTATACTCAGTGGTACTACCTAGGATCAGAAGATAGAGATATTAGACGCTATGTTCGAAAAAACGGTGAGTTTCTAAAATTGGATTTGTTAATAATTTGAATATCACTCATTGATGGAATTAAACAGTGAAATTGGCAGTTGTATAGTATGAGAATTGCTAAATGACGTCATAGGCTGCAGTGGAAGATCACATCATCGAGCAGGATGACGACGGGGATTACTTCTACATCATTGAAAGGTAACTGTCATATTGCTTTCAGAGCTAATTAGCGCCCGCGGTTTTATGCTATACTTTATTTTAGTGGCTATTATGAGGTGTTCAAGGTAGAGAACAGTGTTTCTAAAATGGTAATTAAACATAATTAATTTTCTTATCGACTACACACTGTCGGGAATTTGAGTACAAAATTAAATATTATTATATATCTCAAAATGCAGGTATTCCATTATGATGGCGAAGGAAGTTTCGGTGAGCTGGCCCTTCTCTACAATACGCCAAGGTTGGTATTTTCAGAGTTAGAACTCAGCGTTTTCCTGACACTAGTATATTATATCGAATTTTATCTGTTAGAAAAGCCACAGTGATCGCTAAAACACCTGGCACCCTGTGGGCCTTGGTAAGATGGTTAGATATATTGAATAGAATGTTTAGAAGTCTAATCCTGATTGCATTCCTCGTGTATCCAGAATCCCAGTACATTCACTACGTAGAGTATAGCGTGATTTCTACACATACTGTGTTGTGTGTTCTTTAGGATCGCATGTCATTTAGAAGAATTGTTATGGAATCTGCCTCGAGAAAGGTAATTTCTTTTATTTATGCCCATGATTTCACGCATAATAGAATGCTGGTATGGAATGTTGATCATTCATTCAATGTAGAGAAAGCTGTATGAGAAATTCTTGAAGTCAATACCTATGCTTTCTTCATTAGACGTGAGTGTTTATTATTGTTGTAATTTATGAAACTGTGTCTGGCAAATCCTTACTCCACTGCATGTATGATCTGGCAGGATTATGAACGGATGAACGTGGCTGATGCTCTCTTTAGAACTGAATATACCGACGGAGAACTTATCATTCAGCAGGTTCTTTACCTAAACAAGATAGTCTTCTTAGAAAGTAGTTGTCAGTGAATCTATAGATATTTAAACCTAGTTATCCCTGCCAGTATTGATTTAATTTACTATTAACCTAGGGTGACAAAGCTGACGCCTTCTACCTTGTTGTGGAAGGAGAGGTGGCCATCCGCATGAAAGTGAGTACTCCGTGATTCTATTGCAATTGCTAGTAGCATGCAGTAGTATTTGTACGACGATATTTATTTAGGATGACTCAGAAAGAGAGGTGGATATATCGACAGTAACTGTGGGAGGATACTTTGGAGGTAAGTTCTGATGTAAGCTTAAATATAGTCAACTCATTATTATTATTAATAGGAAGAGCTCTTTCTTTTTTAATATTCCTACTCAGTACTACCTCACTACTCTTCTAGAACTCGCTCTTCTCATCAACAAACCTCGTGCAGCTAGCTGCTACGCTCAGGGCAGAGTTATTTGTGCAGGTACTTACTACTCACACTTATCAGTCTTGTTGTTGTAAGTGTTCTGTCGATTGCAGATGATTTCAGCATTCTCTTCATGAGCTAATTGCTATCGCTACTGATAGATGGCTGCATGACTCTTCTCTCTGATTCTCTTTCTAGTGCTTGATATCGGAACTTTTGAGAGATTACTGGGACCTTGTGTTGAGATTATGAAGCGGAACTTTGAATCCTATGAGCAGCAGCTAATACAGCTACTAGGAAGTACTATGGATATTCTGAAGACCGATTAATGAACTCGCCGGGCCTGGGCTTTCGAAAACTTTCGTCAATATTATCTGTCGACTTGACTTCATGTATTATATTTCGTATCAACCTACTACCTGTCCTATTAATCTACAGCGTTAGACTTTAAATTACTGAATTTCTATTTCTACTTTCGTGTTAGATCTTTGGTTATTAGCTGTTTTGATTAGTTGTATAAATTTACATTGCATTTCAACTAATTCAATATTAGTTCATTGTTAGAGTTTGTTAGAGATTTTACGATTGAATTTGCGTTAACTTTTGCGTTAGCTCTGATTACAATTTGATTATTGTAAGGTCATTAAAATGTGTTTTAGAAAACTAGGTTTTTTGTTATTCTCACTTTCTAAATTAGGGAAAAAAGTAGGGAAAGTAGGAAACTCAATTAGATATTATACCTATATTCATAGCTATGACATTCGAACTTATTTCCACAATTCGAATTTCACTTTTCGAATCTGGATCTTATAATCTAACATCGTTCTCCACATAAAACGTGTATATTTGGCCATTGAACTCACTCCAGGTTCCGAGTACAGTATAATCATTATAAATGTACATGGTTGCATTACTAACTATGGAATTGAGCGCAATGAGCCATATTCTGGGAGAGTATCCCAATAAATGAACATGATAAAGCCCGGTTGGATTCCTTTCATCCCTTAGAGCCATGTTCTTTATATCAAAGCTTGTGATGAATCCTTCATTTTTCGTACTCGGTATTTGTTATATAAATAGCGCCATGTCTGTTCATATGGCATTTTTATTTAGTGATATCTAACAATATGCTTAAGCCAACTTTATTTTCAAACAAGTAAGCTCAATCAAAACAATTATCAGTTAGAGTCGCTTAATATAAAATCAATTTTTAGCCCCAATTCATCAGTTTAACTATTAGCCTTGATGACTTATTTTGAGCACATTTTGGTCTTCAAGTCCATATACTAACTGACAATGACTATTAAATTAACCATGAAATACCATCTCTGTTAATGTCTTAGTCTAGTTGATGAAGAGAGTTGTTACGCATATAATCTAACCATATTCTAGTCATGGCTAACAGCTATCCCCAGGCAGGAAGCACAGCTATCAACGATGAAGCACTCCCTCTCAAGTGCACCATTTCTGGATACTCGATTTTGAAAGCATACGTGGTAAGTTGCTCAGCAGCTATCTTTAACAAATTATGACCTATCTTCTGACATTCAGGGTTGCAAACCCTTCCGCTTTTTGGATATTTTGGAGGAAATCTCCCCCAAATCCTCAAACCTTTTTTCTCATATTTTTGAGCGGAATTTAATAAATAGAAATCTCGTTTCCTAATCGCTTAAACATGAGGTCTAGCTTTGTACTAACTATCAAATATTTTGGGTTTGATGACTACTTTGTAGTGGCCTACTTCTGAATCCAGTTCCTATTTTAATATTTTCCTCCATAATGGGGTTTTCGGGAATTCCATAAGTGTGAGACAGATGAAACTTGGACACGATAGGATAGGTAGAATGTTTATGGCCAGACGAAGTTATTATACGATTTTCGATCCAAAACCGCGCGACACAATTGTGCACTTGAAAATGCCAAATTCGGAATATACACCTCTAAAGCTATGCTTATGTCAGCCGTTGAAAGCTACTCCTCTAGCTTATTTTTAAAATTCGCCAAAAGGTGTGAAAATATGCATATTATTTTTTAATAGTCATGCATTATGAGGAATTAACAGGCATATATAAGTTGTTACTTTGATGTATCATTTACAAATACAGTTTATTGTCATATTTGAACATGATGTGATATTATATATAGTGGAGCAACATGTAAAATGTATAGAAAGAAAAGGTGTGAAAATGTACTGTTGCCTAGCTTTATGCACTCCGTTGAGCTACTACGAAGTATGGGAACCGTGATTGTCTGAAGAGTATGTACGGATTTACGCAACTATTGTTGTAGGAGTACGAGATTACAGTTCAAAGAGGTCCATTCTCGGAGAATAATTGGAAGGTGAGTCCGATTAGTTCCAGGTACTTTCTTACTTATGTAGAGCTCAGTGTGAAACTCATTAATTGCATTACAATGTGACGATGGCTGCCATTGCTTGACACATAAACCACTGAATTACTCTGCATATCTAGATGAGCAATTGAATTTTAGTCAATTGAGATTGAACATTAAGAACTGTCGGAGTTGTACCCAAGGGCCCCTGCTCCTCCTCCGAACTGCTCAGAGCGGCCAGTGTAGAATTCAGCGTTGGTCTGGGAAGTAAAAGGGGTCTCTTTTAAGTTTTATTTGGAATCTCTGTTTTATATTTTACTGAGCACTGATCTAAACGCATACATAGACATACACGACATCTCTCCTATCCATGGATTCTTCATTATTAGCAGGAATGTTGTGTATAATTTAAATTGTCAATTAAAAATTATCAAACTAGAAATTCTTAATCATTCTAATTCTCAATTCTACTCGACCAAATCGACCAAATGCCGAAGGCTTGAGTGGAATATTTGTATTTTCTCCAAAGTTGAGATAATCCATTATGTTGACAAACTTCATTATTAAACACTGAAATTGAATCGATTAAAACTGTAGATCTCTGAATAATTTGCAAACGTGTTGCGTACCGTGTTCACTTATTTATAACTATTGGATTTTTTACTTTAGACCACCAAACCATAAAATGGAATAAATCTATGGAGTCTGTATTCTTCTGAGTCCACATGGACACTGTATCCCCCTAAGCAGTCGGCGGTTAATTTTCATCCATATCTAATCAGCAACGTTGCTCCACTCTTAACCTCGATATCGTTTTTTCAGATTTTCAGAGAATTATTTTTGTCTACACATACTTTGTTTCATATTTTTGCCAAATCAGATGGCGTTGCATAAAGCTGCTCTGTATCCGAACCTATTTAATTAGGCATCGCTGACATAGCATAATTAATCTTTCAGATCTAAATCCTTACCCCAAGACTAAAAGATTTGGATTGAAATAGACTTGAAGATGTAAACTTCCTTTGCTGTGCAAACTGAAGATTTAAACTTCATGCCGTATCATGATGACGTCAGCACTATTTGTACTCGTTCCTAAGTCCTTGGATGATAGTGTGTTATAAAATGTGATTAAACCCTCGCCTGGCTAGGTCTCAAAAGTATAAATAGAGAAAACCCCACTTTCATTTTCACTTTCAGTTCACTTTCAATGTACTTTCATTTTCACTTTCAACATTCCTAGCCAGCCGCGGGTTAATTAATGAATAATATCCCAAAATAAGAGTCAATTCGGATTGATTTAAGAGTGAGATGGTTTATAAGAGACCAATCTCAATTTTCTATAATTAACCCGAGCACGTCCAGGAATGTTGAATTGAAAGTGAAAGTTAATTGAAAGTAAACTGAAAATGAAAGTGAAAGCTGGGTCATTTCTATTTATACCTTTGACCCCAAGTAATCCTCGGGTTATATGTTCACTTTTCTGTCCCTCTAAAAAGGAAAACAAATAATGTTGTGTAATCATGATGATTTAGCATATGTCAGAATTTGGTTTAACTTTCAGATACGTATGTTAGGGACCCATTGTTCCAATATAAGCGAAATAGTGTTGTATAGTGAGTGTACTTATCTTAAAAATCTCTCACCTGAGGGTTACCTAGTAGCAATACGACCTTCCTTCAGTTTCATCGTGTGCAGTATTGAACTTGCGAAGTAAATAAAATATATGATAGTTTGTATTGAAGGAACGACCAAATTATTGGCAGAGTAGACAACTAATCTGCATATACTTATAAGGGGTTGTTTCCTAAAACTTATTTAACATTATTAGGTCGTTTTTTAATTCTACTTTCAGAATTTAAAAAAGGACATTTAAAGTACTTTAGTAATTGTTTGTACCAAAAAGTTCCTGGGTAAAATTTTTACAAATATTACTAAACATTACAGGAATTTCCAGGCTTCCTTTAATTGCTACAGGACATTACTGTCATAGATAATACGTCTGCAATTTGGACTTGTGTGTACATAATGGTAATTACCACTTTATCCTATGAGCAATTCACTATTATACGTATATATTAGTCATCAAATAAAATTGCTCTCTCTTGTCTTATACACTTACTAATACACTAATTCGCGTATATACATTTAAAACTGTATAATGCCATATTTCAGATCTTCCTTCTAGTCTTTCTTACAGTGCAAGTAGAGAGAAGGAGCCAGTGAAGTGAGTATGTACTTCGGATGCTTTAGAATAGAGAGTAGGGTTTGCTCCATCTTGACATTGAAATACTGATTTTCTCCTTCCATTAATACAGCCACCCTCACACTCCCAACATTGTACCTCCCTTCTGTGTCCCATCCTGGACTCTCTGACAATACCACCTCCAATTGTTCTCTTAGCGTGGAATTCTCATTGAACCTAGCAATGAGATCAGACTGTTGTGTCTCAGGATAGAGCAGCACAATAGGCCAACTCAAGCTACCATCCAATTCCAGTACAACTCTGAACTCTCCTTGTTTCTCTATATGAGGGGTGTCTAGGCCAGCGATGCTCCCTCCCACCCTTATCTCTCGTGAATGAATTGCTTCTATGATAGCCACTGCTTCTCTTCGTTTCATTTCTTCTTCTATCGTTTTCTTTTTTCTGTTAATTGCCTCAGTTTCAATTTCCTGCTCACATTTCAGCTTTATATCAAGCAATTTTTCATCTCCTTGTTTTACGAATAATCCTTTCTCGCACCATTCCAATGCCTCCCTACGCCTCCCCATCCTGTGGCAAGCCACGGCACACCTACTGATAGCTTTTAGATAATCAGGCTGTAGGCTAACTGCACTGGAGGCGTCCTCGAGAGCACTACGGTGGTTTCCTACAATACTCAATGACATAATACTTATTAGTACAAAGTCTACGTAGCTATATGATGAGAACATGAGAAGGTTGGTCAGTAGGACAGCCCCACCCATCAATGGATTCATTAGATAATGACAAATGGGAACTTTGTATTGTGGATGCTTTGAAATTTGGTAGAAGTTTTTTTGTGAAATGATATTCTGCCAAACAAAGAGTGGAAGCTGCTCTCCCACCTACATATGAACTAGTGCAGTCTGGAATTTACCACCCTGTACTTTCCACTCATTTTTTAATGCCACACTAAAAGTGATTAGGTTTCCCAAATTTTGAATGTTGCAATGTGGATGAAATGCATCGCAATATGACTGAATTAAGCTCCAGATTAGAATTCTTACCTAGGTAGGCATGTGAAGCTGATCTGTTATTTAATATTTGTGCCTTCAGCTCGACATCATTTATCTGATGCTTGAGACCTTCGGTATAAGAGTTTATAGCACTTCTGTACTCTCCTTTTTTATACAACTCGGTACCTTCTTCTTTGTAAGCTCTGGCGGATTCATTTGGATCGTCGCTGTTGTATATGAGTGATTGAATTGCAGAGATTTCTGGACTCATCTCCTGGCCGGGGGCAATTGGCTTTGTCATGAAAAGTGGAACCTTTTCAATTTCTGTTTCCCAGTTCTCCTCTGTCAACCGGTTAGGGTCTCTCTTAGCAGCCTCTATGAATGCATCAATCAGATCATCTTCTTCTCTTTCCTTCGATTCGCTACTAAGATTATTGGCTCCGTTAGCCATCTACTTGTATCTCAAATTTGTTAAAATTCAATACTCTACATACGAATTTTGTCATAGCATACATAATAGTGCAATTACCTTGATAGTGCATTAGTGTATAGTATTTCTGCATGCAACGACACTAGACACTAGGTAATTCAAGTTTGCATTGTTTCATATTTAAATTTTGTAAACCAGATGAGTCATGCAGAATCTTAAAGTACACCTTAGCGATGTATTTATCCCAATAAAATGAAAATTAATAATACACAATATTTCAGTTGAAAGCTTAGGTACAAACCAATAGGATATTTTATGTGTACTCAAACTTACGGAGTCTAGTCACCACGTGAAGTAGACTCATATAAAGAGCTGTAAGGGTATTACACCATTGTAATCATTTTAAAACCCTTACCTAATGAAGAGTAATTTCTAGAAAGGGAAAGTCCTAGAGTGTCCACTCTATGGCCTGTAAGCTATTCCATAGCTGATCATATCGTCAGCACCTCCTTATCAAGCTTATCACGATAGCTTCACTCTTATTTATACATTTGAGACGTGACCGATGTAGTTTCTAAACTCCCTTCTTTAGGTCTTGAAACGATACAGCGACTTCAATGACTTGAATCAGAAACTAATTGTATGCCAGTCGTTATTATTATATATTTTTAATTAAATAACTTCCAATGAAGACTTCGGCAGAATGTACATCCTGTTTTTAACGTAATTTGGAATCAAAATGCTGACTAGTTCAAGCCAAGAGATATTCGTATGATGAAAGTTCATACTCGAAGCAAGACACTTTCTATAAAGTTTGCAATTTATTTGTTCAAACTGCAACGTGTACGAAAGTTTTTAGATAATAAAGAAATTAACCTCTAATTGGATTAATTGTTGTATGTACAATGTTATTATTTCCAGGCATTGAACATCGCTCATCCTTTTCCACCAAAGAAGTTTTTTGGTAACATGGACCCGAATTTTATCCAAGATCGTCAACTTGGGCTACAGGTATTGGTGTAATCGATTTAAGAAATTACAGTAAAGTGTTGCTCACAGCAAACATTCTGGTTTGTGAAATACTTCCTATCACCCCGCAAAACATACAGTTAACAACATAACGATCAATTTGACGTAGTTATTTTAGTGCTTGCTATGTGGGTGATTGATTTTTGTGATTAGTTTATGGTTATGTTACATCGAATCAAATTGAATATCCAGGCTCCACACTCAAATGTTAGCGGTTTATTAGTTTGAATAGGGATATAATCAACAGACATTTAAAATGTATTATATTTTACCACCGTCCTAATGAGTGGTAATATATAGAGATTATGGGTTTCTCACATCTCTTAGACCTTTGTTGATCACGTCATTCAAGATCCAGCCATATCCAGTACTCTGATAGTACAGAACTTTTTTGATCCAGCTCACTTTATGGAGAGAATGCATGGTGAATTCTTTTTCTGCATACCTATTAAAAATTATTTTAATCAAATTTTGCATTTTTTATCTTTTGGCAAATACATAATATACCCATTAATTGTTTTAATATCAGATAATTGGTATTGGAGTGCATTAATTATAGACTGCTTGCTTGTAATCACCAATCGCTAATTGTGATAGCGTATGTGATGTATGATCACTGTTGCATTTTAGAAGAAGCACTCGAGTTCGTCTCAATGCAGCTCAGGTCGGAACCAAAATGGCAAATTGTTGAATCATTAAAAGATTTTGGTGAGACGGGAGTCACGATTTCTCTATCTGGTTGATATTTGCCTTATTTATAATTACAACTCAAGGGTGGAGACAGAGAAAGCATTATTCGTTGGCTAAGTCAAAAGTTGATCTTAAAGTTCCAGAGCACATCCTAATCATGGTACGTAATAATGATTGTGTAATATTTCTTGCTGTTTCTACAAATCATTCAGTCATGCATGTGCATTATTGTTTTCAAAGAACGATTAACGATTAAAGGGATAATTTAGTTGATGTCCCCCATTTTTGCATATGTATTACTCAATTATATTTACGATGATGATAGCTGACACAATTCTACGTCGTACGTAGGTGGAGAATGGACCTGATCTGGCACTGGGCGAAAAGGAATTAAATTCGGCTTTAAAGACTTTGTGTACCATCCAGGTTAGAATGAATGAATTTACTAATTTATTTACGTATTTGTATGTGCCTGCCTTTGCTTAGATCAACTTGAACACGTTAGGTTACGTATGCATATTTGTAAATTGCATGAAGTTACGAAATTTGTGAGACAGAATATAACATCAACCTAGTATAACATCTAGGTGTTAGCTTACTGAAAATTCTATAATAATAACTCATTTTATTTATTTTTAATTATTCTGGCGACATGTTCGTACCGCTGGAGTACTACTCTGAAATCATTATTGAGGATTCCGTTAATTGTAACTAAATTTGTTTTGCCAATTGGACACTTCCTGTGTGGTTCAGTAATTATATCTAAGATGGTTTCTATGTTCACTGAAAATAGAGAAAAACAGCAGATATAGTTCCATTGATAATTTGTGAAGAAACACGTATTAAGATAAGCAAATATTTCAAATCGCATTTGAGGAAGTTCGCAGAAATCAGTTAAACTAGAATAATTATGCATTGTTTCACAGATTTCTCTCCGTTGATTGACTAATTAATTGCCATTAGAGAATTTTAAATGGATCTTAATATCGTTTAATTGTTTTTAGCACTTTCTAAACTTTATCTTTTAGCATCCTTACATTTACAAAACTACATTTGCACTTCCTTGCGAGATTGGCGCACTCATACTAAGAGAGTTTAACCCGGAGGGTTCCCTCAAGGATTACATATTTAAGGTAAAATGCTAGTGGATCCAACTTTCTTATCGATTTGACTTAATTATTTATTTAATTAATATTCTATCAAAATGATTATTAATATTTTAAATTTTGTTAGTGAATGATTCATTTTAGCGAGTTTGAGAAGGGACTTTCCATTGGTTATTCGATCTATACCCACTTCGAGCTCAGATTATGTATGTAATACCTCATAGATATAACGATGAATAAGATATCTCTGATAGGAATGAGTATATGCTACCAACGCAAAATTACCAATGGCATCATAAAAACATCATAATCACTACCACAGAAATAACGCTATGTAATGTCCCTTAATTTTTGAGTTTTTACAAATGGTTTATCCAAATTCATGTAATCTGTAAAAAAAATAAATGGCAGGTAAAAGTATTGTTGGTATACATTCGTGCGTGCGTATCCTCTCTTCTGAACTTTCCTTTCACCCAATTACTGAATAAATTTATCAGTTTAAATGAATTTGGTTTCCTTATTTAGTTGAAACATTTAGAACACTTTCATTGGACAAAATGATTTGTTGTGGACTTTTTATTTTCTAACAAAATGGCTACACATTTATTGGTTCATCATATTGAAACTTGATCACGTAATTTTAGTGTGGACCATTCTGGTTAATTAGTAAATGGCCAACTGTCTCTACTTTGACTTCAACTCGATATAGTCCATATGTTACATGAAATTTCCATTAAACTAATAGCCTTAATGACTACTAAGTACCATGTCCAAATATTTACGATATTTATATCGATTAGAGTGACTTAATATTATTGTTATATTGTGATGACAACTAAACTCGAGTACAAATGAGATTTATCTAAATAAAGCACGAGATTCAACAATTGTTCTTCATTAAGCATCAGACTGATTGAACGTATAAACTGCATTGGTAAATTTTGAAAGAAATATATTTATAACATTACAGCTATATAAGTTAAAAAAGCATGATGGGTGTTTTGCGCACTAAAAATTAAAATTTTCAGCTAAACTGAAAAGTGGTGTTTTGTTCAAAATCTGCACGGCCATGATTTAACTTAGTTGGGAAATCTTCGTATGTTTGGTCGTCCTCTCGTCTCCTCTTAACCAGGTCTGCGCCTGGGGAATCATTATTCTTGTGTGAGCTGGGAGAGGATTGTATGCTAGTATTTGTAGTAGGAACCACCTGGTTAGGTGGTGACTCATTGTTATATTGATATGGCCCTTGTCTGTAGTTAGTTGTGTTGTTCCCATAAGCCATGTTATGGTGGGGAACTACCTTCTCATCGCGATAAGTAGGCATATTGTTCTGTGTGTGTCTGAGCACGTCTTGGCTGGGCATAGCCCAATTCGCTGCATACTGATTAGTGCTTTCCTTAGCATCTCGATCAGTGAAAGTGGGATGACTCGTGTATATTTCCTCTGCTCTCTTATTCCTCGCTATCCTATGCTCGGAAGTTGGAGGATTAACAGCTGTTAAAAGTGGTTGATTATCATTGAATTGCTTGTCATAAGCTATTAAACTTTCTTTTATTTGATTGATCTCCCTTTTTTCATTTTCTTGATATGATTTCGGACTTGGTGCGTTGGCTGCATTCACATATATATTTTCTATACTAGACACGTTTATTTCGTTAGCGATTGTGGCATGGACTGGTTGATACGCGTATTGATGAGGGTGATAGTAACTGTTAATGTCGTGGACTCCTCGAGATTCGGGTCTTGGGATATCTGTAATAGTACTTGGCTTTGGAGTAGTCAAAGGTATTTGAGATCTCAGAAATTGCTTTTGAAGCATTGGATGTTGAGAATCAACTAGAATTGGACCAATCTGATCTTCCGGGATATATATTTTAAGGTTGGACTGTCGCGTTTGTATACCCTGTGATGCGAAGGGAGTTTCCAGTTTGACGTTAGTTCTCATGTTTCCATTCGGCTGTGGTTGGGTGGAGTTCGGCTCAATTTTAAGGTTGACTTGAGCAATTCTTGGGCCAACAAAGGAAACATGTCCGTGCCTCGTTTCTTGAGGTAGGCCTTGGTAGTAATTTGTTTGTTTGGGATAAACTTGTTTGCTCATATAACTTTGCGGGTATTGATCTTGGGAAGGGTTTTCGTAAGACCTTGGGTGCTTTTGTACCATTCTCCCACTGCTCAGACCTTGGAAGTTTATTTGAGGGTTTACTGAGTTGCTGTGAATATCAGATACTGCTTGCATATGTGCCATTTGGCTTTGAGATATTTGTGGGCCTTGTCTTGGATTTTGAATGTCACTTCTATGGGCTAATATTTGTCCTTGTCCCTGACGCACCGGTGCATTTACGCTAGGCCTATTTTGAACTATTCGATGAGCTTGTTCCGGGAGATAATACTGATCTGGTAGTCGAGTATTTTGGATTTTTTGAACATTCTGCATTGTATAGGCAGTAGTGTTTTCGGGTATTACTTGTTTCGCATACATTTGATCTTGTGGGTTTCTAATTTGATAGCCACTAATTGCGTTTCGAGTAGGAGGAGGGAATCTAAGCATTGTATGCTGTTTTTGATTCTCACTCGCAGCATTCGCTCGATAAAACTGGGACTTTTCAACTTGCTGGTGGTTTACTGTTCCATTACTCCCAGTTAAGTCAATTACAACTTTCTTTTCTTCTAGCAATCTTTCAAGCTTTTCGTTTCCCTCCCCATTTTGTTTTTCTTCCAGATACTGGCTATTTGCTGTTTGATTGACATCTAGCTGTTTGGCTGTTTGGTTGAATGGTGGCAGATGTTTACCATACGTGTGTGTTTGTCCTGATCCGGTTATTCCGAATGGAGGGATGGAATAATTATTAATGAGGTGTTGATGTATATGTTGTTGAGACATCCGAATAGTTGAAAATAAAATCAATATAATATTAAATTATAGACTAAGAGAACTATATATTAGTTAGACTTCAGTAAAAGCTCTATTTATACTTGCAAGATAGAGAAATATACATAGTATCCCTAGGTAGAAATTTACAGCTAAAATTAGCTACTATATATTTACCGTATATTCCATGAATGAGAATGCTTAGATGATATTTATTTTATACTCAGTTTTTTCTCTCTAAACTTTTTATACTTTATCAATTATATTCTGATTATTTTTTGACAGATGTTAGTACGTATATTGAAATTTTATCTAAAATCAGAAATTTGATGAACCCTAAATTTAGACAATGGTTTAAAACGCTTTAGTTTTTTGATGATTATATTTTTGTGGCCTATCTTGTTAGTTAAATAATGAGTTGTATTTGCTAAAATAATGCCATTTGAGAATGTTTGTCAAAAGACATGTTAAGTTGACAAATCATAGTTATGTATGTATTCATTTCAATATACGTACAGATATTCAAACATGAACAGTTTGAACGTAGGTTAGCTGAGATAGTTCTACGTATTCAGTACCTTTTTGTTCATTAAAAATATAAGCGATGTGTAACAGAAACATTGTGTATGCAGATTGAGAAATGTACCTAGCAAGGCAAGGTATTGAGTAATCACTGCTTCATTATGATCAAAATTCAGTTTGATTGGATATCTGCTGCTGAATAACTGAAGTGTGAAATCAAGCAACTTAACCCCAAACCTGAAAGACATGGACAATAGAAGTTGATAATTGATCAACAAGTACTTGGAAACGACTCTTGTTTAGTTGCTCTCTTGGTAGTTTCTTCAATCAATTCGTTACATATATCTATCTATATACATACATACACCAACATTAATTGAGTTTTAATAGTAAGGATGTTACAATCTGTCTATTCATGTCCAATGCTGCTCATGTGTGTAGTTTTACCACCATATGAATGCTATCAGATATTTTCACTGGTAATCTAAAGGGGACTACGTAATATATTGTTTACATCATTGAGATTATTGAGTGCTTAGCGTGTTTAATAATAAGGGTATATTTTATACAGTTAATTAACTATAAAGTAACTTATTTTAAAATTATTTTACATATTTAATACGCGTAGCACATACATTTGATAATTAGTATCACTGTGTAAATCTCATTTATTTTGTTTCCAAATTTGCGTCACTAAACTCAGAATATTGACTTGATATATGAATTGGCGATATAAGTCAATTTTACTTTCTAGAATTAGATCATCAAATTAGTTATTCATCTAGTCAAAACCTCGCTCAGCCTATGGAAAAAAGTACGGAGGGAAGGGAAGAGCATTGCCAGTCAACGATATTAAGAAGTTCGGCCGACAGATAATCGAGGTATATATGTATGATTTCGCGATAATTATTAATCAATATGTTTAATTATTTTCCAGGTACTATTGTAGTACATAGTTATTGCATTCGATATAAATGCAACTATAATAAATTGATATCGCTAAATGCTGATTGCATGTTGCTTTGTAAATTTAGCACGTAGTATTTTGAGGTTAATTTAGAGCATAGCTATTTCATCTTCACCCAACACCTGGTCTGTTCTTGGGACATAACATGATATGTTTTGGCATATGGATTGCATTCCGGGCAGCATCTAATGCTGAGTAACCCGATATCAGATCATCCGCTGTATCTATGGTCCCGGATATTAATTTGATATCAGAAATGTTTAATCCTGCGAGTCAGCAAATTTCGACGTAAGAAATATTGGAAAATCTGTTTCAGTCCGGCTTTTGTTCATAATTAAAAGGCCAGTGGACAACTGCTGACATTCTGCAATTTGCTTTTATCAATTAAAGCTACTACATATGTTTTGGGCATTTTATATTTCCCAAACTGACCACCACTCTTTGTACACAATCAGAACCTAGTGAGAGAGACATGCTTTGCTGTCCCAAGTAATTTCATTTTGTTTCCACTTTGCTTAGGCAATTATCTTCTTGAAAGAGAAAGGTTTCGCAATAGGTAAGTGAAGTTGTCTATCAGCTGGAGAGTTATGTCTTATTATTTACAAATTATAATATAATATTCAGTATGAAATGTTTTTACAAATTTCCTCAATTTTCAATTATCATAATTATTCCTTGATTTATGAATTTTAAAGCTACTCCTCTCTGTTAGAGTTGCAGCGACATTTGGGAATAGAGTTAATGAGAATTCATGACGAATTATCGCAGAAGATGCTGTTTAATTCTAAATTTATCTTTTGCAGATTCAAATTGCACATTTTGGTTTAACTTAAACAAGCGCACTTCGCTTGCTTGGGCTGCGCGGCTGTCGGACATTTTGTGTCCGCCGGAGGCGACTGAAATTTCTAATTATAAAAAACTGAAATTTCTAATTACTGAAAACTGAAATTTCTAATTATAAAAAAGGTGGCAATGACGTCATAATTCTATGATGAGTCAGTCAATTCTATGATGAGAATATATATACGTATATAAGTACACATTAATCGAGTTTTAATAGTAAAGATACTTCTTCAAAAGTTTTAAATATAATCTAGTGACAACCATTATTTCAAGTTTTGTGGTGGTAGAATTTCTTGTTCTGCTAGTGTCAATATAAATACTACTGAAGGAAATGCACGGGAACTCAAATGAACATATTTAATCAATTTAGATGTAATCGAATTCTATCAACCAACCCAATCTACATTGGGCATTTCTTTTTAATGTGCTTCCTATCCAATTAGCATTTTAGCGAAGTTACTATACTGAGTGTATCGTATCATAATCCTACTACCTCTAATTGAGCACATCAGTTCGATGAAAACATAATTACAAAGCCACCGAGTCTGTTAGTGTAGATGTTCGTCCAAAATTAGGAGTTCTATTTACATATTCCTTATACTTTATTCTAATATTGTCCAATCAACCGAATAAGGTAAACGTTTCTATGAAAATACTCCGTTTCTGGAGATTTGTTCCGATCAGCGGAGGCGACTATACTTCAGGATAATTGATTATTTGTACTTAATTTTATTTTCACAGACTACGTGTACCTAAAATTCCGGGATTTAAGTTAAATTATACAACATGATTGTTTCATTTTTCAATTTGTTCTTACCCCACCAGGTCACATCCATACTGGGAACGTGTTGCTGCAGGCTGATGTTTGTAGGTAGGAGTCTAGTCAACTTCGTTGTGCGCTTTCGTGTCCAAATTAACATTATTTTTCCGAATGTAGATTGACAGATCTTGAGAACTCCCTACTAGGTTTGTCTTCCACAGCTCGACATCATGTATTGAACTTCAGAAAGATCCAGGTTATTACTGCTCAGTTCCTTATACTATAAAGTGAATGTCTTTTTATTTTGTGTTTTTCACTGTCGAAATCTACAAAGCAAATTTTTAAATTTGTTATGAACATGTAATAACCCAACTTTTAGCTCTTTAGGTCTATCTCGCTTGCTAGCTATTTAATGCAGCTAAAATTGTGGATAATAGTATGAGAATGTTTTATAAGGGAAGAAACAAAAGCATTTATGTATTAGGTTATTGAAAAGAAAATCCGTTTAAAAAGTAGACTCGAATAATATTATATTCACTATTTTATACACAGTCGTATTATATTTTTAAAAGATTAGTTCAGCAAGGTTAACCTCGTGATAGGATTTTTTTGTACTAATCATTGCACAATCATATCATACTCCGTAATTGTTATTACTTCATGTATTATTGAATTACTGCAATCATTACTTTTATGTACGTATCTTGTAATAACACATTTGAAAATCAGGGTATTATTCTGGATTATATAGCAACTATTACCTAATGCTAAACATGCGGATAACGTACCAAGTATTTGTATGTGTTTAGACTCTGGAAGCAGAATGTGTATACAGTATTGGACGTCTTTTGTACGAAATGACGTTTGGAGAATCCTTCAGGCAAGGAGCCATCGACTCACTTCCTCCAGCAACCCCACCGCAGATTAGTTAGTAAGGACCTAGATACATAAATTTGCAATAAAATACTTGTTTTAAATTCCAACTTCCTCTTAAAATCAATAATGACTAGCTAAGTGTACTTATTTGAATTTCCCTGACTAATCTTTTCCTCAATTAACATATTTACATTCCTAAACATTCCTATGATTTTAATGGCTCAATTCTTCATAAATTTTGTTTTATAGGAAGTCTGCTCGACTCTTTGATCACGATGACCGCATGCAAAAACGGGATGCCATCTCTCGCTCAGTTGTTAAAGAACCCGTAAGTGTTTTGTCTCCTCGGCACATTTGCTATTATCAATGGATATGATCAAACTACGCTTCAAGTCGTAATCCTGTCTGGTCACAATAATTAATACTAAGTGAAAAAAAAGGATTTAGCAAGGTTGTGTTTGTAGAATGTAGCATTACTTGGAATCGAGTTACACTACTTCCTCTTGATATGGAATAATTAAAAGCTTACGAGTTTGCCGATTATATTTCGTTTCATGGACAACTTGAAAATCTGGCTAGAATATTTATTAATAAGGTGAAATTTGATTGAATTTACGGATTCCTAATGTGCACCAATGTACTTTACGAAAACGGTTAATTGCAGATTTCAATTTGAGTTGTCACACAGTACAAGTATGTCTGCATAAATGTCTGGAAAGTTCCACATTCCATATCTGTGTACACACTATAAAAGCTTAAAAATAATTTCAAAGGTTTTGACGGTTCATCACCTATCAAAGTAATAGAAGACAGTTGCTATTCTTTATTATTTGCCCAAAACTTTACTATTATCCGTTGTTCTTTGTGAAGTCACCAATGAAATGTTTTACACAAATCTCCAAAATGAGTAAAAACGAGAGAGAGAATCCCTTCTTTCGGGTTCTCAAACGCCTCAAAGAAAGCTTCATTGCGACCTCTCAGGAGGCGGACCAGCTGGTAAGAGAAGCGGAGAGTGTGTGTGAGCCTAGCTCCTATGACCAGAAGCTTGAGAAAAAGTTGAACCTTCCCAGTAGGCCAGAAATAACAAGAGATAGTCTAGATCATATCAAGGCGGATATAGAAAAATTCTCACAAACATTACATGAAACTAGGTCTGTGGGCGGCACCTCAGACATCAGTGAGGACAGTGCTGGTGATGTAGAGAAGGATACAAGTCCTCGCGAGTCAGAGTGTGCGGTAGCAACAGAACAACTTGATACGAATTCCAATATTGAAGAAAATCATCTTATCCCTCCTACCAAGGATAAGTCAGATGCTAAGTCCTTCGAATTTGAAAATACCCACTCTGATATATTACAATCTGAAGGAACTAAGAGCGTAGTATCTAATTCAGATACAGACATCGCTTGCATCACTCCTCCCAGAGAACCAGTGAGTGAGCATTACACACGACCTATTGCAGATGTGTCACTCAATAACAGTGTGGATAATAACACTAATTCTCAATCATTAGAGAACTTTCCAGAATTAAACTCAGCAGATAACTCTTGTGAATTTTTTGGAGACATAGAGAAACTGATGCAGCAGTTTGCTGTGGAAAGAGAGAGCATCATCGCAGCAAGAGCTGTATTCGACCAGAACGTAAGATCTGAGGCTGCTGTCAAGATACAGACGTACTGGAGAGGGTATCACGCCAAGAAACTGTACTGTCCTGTCATTCAGAGGAGACTAGAGACTAAACTAAACTCAATCATCAAGCTACAGTCTCACTATAGACGGTCTGTAGCTAGGAAGGTGTACAGGAATCTTGTCAACATTCGAGATCGCGACAGAGCCTGTTTAGTGATTCAGAGCTGGTGGAGGGTGTACCTCGCTAAGAATACGCTCAGGAGGAAGGTATTGAGGAGAGAAAGGAAGGAAAGGGCTTCTACTCTTCTACAATCCCTTTGGAAGATGCACAAGTGCAGGAAAGAGTATCTCCTGACATGTGCTCATAGAAGAAACATGATATCTGCCTGCGTGGTTTTACAATCTTTCTGGAGAGGACATTCAGCTCGGAAACGATTCTTGACTTTGCTAGAAACATCAAGAATGGAACGACGTAAGCAAGACGAAATGGATGCGGCTGTATTACTGAGCAATGAGACAGCAGTAGACACAGTAGTTTATTTAGATGAACGTGTGGAAACTCCAGGTTTAGAATCGGACAGCTCAACCCGTGTATTCAATAGTGAGAGCACTCCCCAGTCTCCCCCTAGTGAATACTCTGACTGCATCAAAGTTGTGCGTTCCACTTCTAACCAGCCTAGTAATGTAAGTACCGAGTTGGAATGTGACGATGTCGAAATTCCAATTAATTCCCTTCAAGGGGAATCTGATATTGAGGAATGTCCAGGCCAAGAGTTCGAATCTCCAGCTAATGTGGAGCTAGATATTGCGCACTCGCTGTTGGAAGAACTTCGACAGGGGTGGCTTAGCAGACACTGCCTCTGGGATGGAGCTTCCTCCCAACAGCCTCTACCTCCCAATAAGATTCCATGTGATTCGATCCCTTCTAATGCTAAGCCATTGACAAACTCGCAACTCACTAGCTCCCACCCTAGCACCCCTCTCAACCAAACAGCTAGCGTGAACGTTAGCGAGTCGAATCACCCTGTTGACTTGTCTTGTCTTCAGAAAGTACCTAGCCTCCTTTCGCTCAGTATTAGCAATTCTTCAGTGTCTTTAGAAGGACTCCAGTATGCACAGAAACTCGTGAATGTTTCGGTTCAGCATTGCGGTTTGAGTACAGCCAACTTGAAAGCACTCAGAAATGTCCGTTTTAGCGATTTTAGTCATAACAGAATTTCCGCAGTGAAAGGAATGTGCGATTTTTCGCGCCTTCTAGAGCTTGTGATGAATATAAACAGGCTAGTTCAGTTAGGAGAGATAAAGAAATGTATAAATCTGCAGAAGTTGGAGATAAACAGCAATTTGCTTGTGAGGGGTGAGGGGCTGGAGAAACTGGTTTGTCTCTTGGACCTTTCTTGCTCTCAAAATCACCTCTCAAACATTCCTCAAGTTTCTAGCTGCCCTCTCCTTCAAACCGTAGATCTAACTGACAACAACCTTCTCAAGTATCCAGCACTAACCTCTCACCCGCTACTGACTGAATTGAGACTGGACGACAATAGCATAACTGATCTAGACGCTCTAGCCCAGGCCTATCTGCCATCTCTACAAGTGCTAACTCTCAACGGGAACTCCATCTCTACCCTTGTGAGCTTTTCAGCGCTTGTTCTGCTTGAGAGGTTGGAACTGAGATTGAATTTTGTTGAAGACCTCAGTGCCTTGCTGAAGTGTTTAGAAGGGAATCTCCGACTCGCTACACTCGATATGGATGGAAATCCAGTCACTGAGGAGCCAGGGTATAGAGATTCTCTCAAGAGAACTCTGATGTGTTTGGAAAAACTAGATAATCATGAGTTAGTAACTCTTTCAGCAAATCGTGGAGATATACTCAAGTCTTCGAGGATCGGGATTGTAGAGCTTGTTGAGAGGCAGCTAGAAGAAAGATTCAAAATTAATTCGGAGCATTCTGCCAAGATGAAAGAATTGGAAACTGAGTTGGGTGGTGATGCAATGTCCATCAAGAATCTGTTGCATGCTCGTATTGCATTCTGTAAGGAGAGACATGACCTTGCTGTGCACCATCTAAGAGAACACGAATATTTTGGAACGGATGAGGCAATAAAATTACTAGAAAATAAGCACGATTCTCTTCGAATCAGCTCTGCCATCGTGCTACAATCATGCGCCCGTAGCTACCTCGTGAGAAACAGATTCCGTAAGAAAGAAGTCACCAGCCAGGCTGCTGTCACCATTCAGAAATACTGGAGAGGATATTTCTCTAGAAAATGCACCCGCTTCTTCTTCCTCACTCGCAAGAAAGCGGCCATTGTGATACAGGCACACTACAAGGGATGGCGAGTGAGGAGCAGACTGAAGGAAGTACTCAGGTCTCTGGGCGAGATAGAAGATAGTGATGGAGAGGATTTTGAAGAATTAATTGTGGATAATTGGAGAAATAAGTCTTGTGTTGTGGATCAATACGAGTTACCCCATACGCCATTAGGTCTATATGACGATATCATAGACAGCTGTATTATTCAAGATTATACAGCTAAGATAAAACCCCCAAATGCAAACTTTCCATCACAGGAAGAAAAGCTTGAAGAAACTAATCCCCACTTATCAAAATATCCTTTGAGAGAGAATAGGAATGGTGAGGTGGATAAAGAGGCTATCCTTGCCTGGTCAAGTCGTAACTCTTCCAGTGCAACGATTGCGTCCAATTTGACTGAGCAATCAAGCCTCACAGACGAAAAGTCTTGGACTTCAGTTGCGAGTGACAAACTGAATTTCGATAATCCCCCACCTGGGATTAAAAGCGAGACACTATCTCCTAAGGATCCATGGTTCTTGAATAACGAGCAAAGTATTACTCTGTTCAACAAACGAGCGAAGAAATTCAAACAAGGAAAGTTCAAATCTGAAGAGAAGTCTAAACTTCAAGATCCGCTCAAGAGATTTGAGAAACTCCAAATCGAGCGAGACCGCAGGTCATATTCTCACACTAGCAGAGCTACCCCTGTTCCCAGACAACTATCCTCACATAGCATCTCATCTCAAAGCTCAGGTTGTGACTCCGTGTACAAATGGAGCAACACTTCAGGGTCTCCTCGGAATGGAAAACCTGCGAAACTCGCATCCTCACCACCCAGTCTCCCTCAGCCTAGCAAGAAACCTGACAAGAATAGTTTCCTTCCTAAACTCTCCTCGAGGGTGAGGGCAGGTTACTCCCCACAACTATTGACTGATTTTGACACTCCTTAACAATTGTCTAACTAAACCATCATTCATATGAACCATCTGCTTATCATTTATTTGTCAGGATTTAATTACAAAATGGTACATAGGCATCGTATAATGAATGTTTATGTAACATACGTGAAACTACCACGAATATCCGAGTCCCCACTATTCGATCCAAGTTCTCCGAACTTTTTGCCTGGTCCAGGTAATGCGGTTATTAAATCAATTTCTTTTAGATTCTTTGAGGATTGTTCTCTCCCAATGAGCTTGATGGAAAAACCCTCCTTGAAAGTAAGTTTTGGTAATACACTAATTAATACCGTATTTACAAGCGTCTATCTAGCTTGCAAACATTAGTTAAATACCCTACAACAAATATTAATTTAGACATCATTTATGTCTATGGTGTCCAGATAACCGAGCACTATTTGTACACCACAACACTTTTATGAAATCTTAATAAAATAGGTCAGCTATCAACTATAACCCATTCTGGTACTACCTCATCCAAAGGAATCTCTTGTAATATAACGCTATTCCTCAAAGAATGAAAATTCACAATTCAGTTAATTTATTTCAAATACGTACACGTATTTGTATATTAAAATTCTACATATATGACGTTTAAAATTTCCAACCGAGATTATATTATTGTCATTATTAATGACTTGAGCAATGACAAGACGTTAAAAGATATCGTAATATTTTGATGCAAAAATGCTGCTCCTAGAATATAATGTTCTATTTACATGTCGCATTATTACATCATGGGGTTTACACCTACGGACCTCAAGATAGCGAATAGCGGTGATGAGAAAACTTGACAAGTATTAGATCAGAATGTAAATTATTCAACCGATACGTTATTCTAATTAATTAGTCATGATTTTATACAAAAATTAACTCATCATGATTGCGCCTACTCGGCATTATATAAGCACCGAGTTCGATTACTTCAGATATGTGTTCGGTACTGTGCACTCAGAGATTCTGCAAAATTGACTATAAAAACTGGAATATTATCACAACTCAAAAGTATATTCTACGGAATGGCAGGTCCTTCACTCTTATCCTATGACAACGTCTGCAAGGTGATGATAATAGGCGGTGACGGGGTAGGGAAGTCAAGTTTGATCGAGATGTTTGTGAATGGAGAATCCCTGCAAAAGGAACGGATCGGGGTTACTGTCGATCAGAAATTTGTCGAACTCGATGAATCTAGAATAAAAGTTGAAATTTGGGATGTTGTTGGTAACGATACTCTTGGGGATATATTTATCATACACTTCTTACGTCTCTGCAACGGAATAATATTGACCTATGACTTGACAAGCAAAGATTCATTGGTAAAAGCGGCCTCTCAAATGGATCTAGTCCGGAAAGCAATAAATAAACATAGATTGGATACTTCTATCCCGATTATTTTGGTTGGTACAAAGTCAGATCTGACTGAGAAGAGGGAAGTGCATCCAACTGACATCTCGAGTATAATTACCGCCCCCCTTGTATTTTGTTTCGAAACCACCATACATGACCTACTGAGTATCGAGTATGCCATCATTTCTCTCATCACACAAATATTCTCTTGGAGGTTTCGTTTGTCAATAGCTTACCACAATCGCTATTGCTGATTTACTCCGTTATTACTTTAGTTATTATTTTGTGTGTAGGTTGGGATGCCAAAAAATATTTACTTAGATTTTGTTGTTGTGAATAATACGTCCGATTATTGCAAAGCAACAAATGAAATTCAGCCAAGTTAACTAATTGAATCAGCGTAAATACATCTAATAAATTATTCAAATTTGTAAATACCTACATACGTAGTAGTGTTTCAAAAAATTCAAGTTTGAATCCTTAGATGCTTACCCTTCAAATAGTTTACTTTGATCACCAAATATTCACCATAAAAAATTCAAGCAATTTGGAGATGATTTAGTGGTCCCGCAAGGGTAGGCTTCTCCAAGTGCAGATTTATAATGGGATTCTTCCGGTTTAGGGATAAAATTGCAAAAAGAGTACTTCTGATATAAGTAAAGGATCTAGCAACTTTGTATTTGAGATATTTGGGTGTGGCTTTATATCAGCTAATAACTTATATCAGTACTCTTTTTGCAATTTTAGCCCTAAACCGGAAGAATCCCATTATAAATCTGCTGCACTTGGAGAAGCCTACCTTGCGCGACCACAAAATCATCTCCAAATTGCTTGAATTTTTTATGGTGAACATTTAGTGATCAAAGTAAACTATTTGAAGGGTAAGCATCTAAAGATTCAAACTTTTGAATTTTTTGAACACTAATACGTAGTTACATCAATCATCAATCAATGAATAATTGACTCAATAATCTATGTTTGTTTGTTTGTTTGTCCATATTTAATGGAAAAGACCATAAGTCGTAGAAAGCTGAAAATTTGTATACGTATTAGTGGTAGTTTTACACGCACAATGATCTATTGGTTTTAGAGTTTGGAAAAATAAGTAGCTATCAAGATGTACGTATATAATTATATAACATCATGAAAGCAGTTTAAAAGCTGCATACCATTTATACATACATACATATACCCTTACATCGCTTTGGCCTGAAATAAAATATAAAATACTTTTTTGTAAATTTACAATTTATATATTGACTCATTCATTTGTTATTCATGAATTAGTCCACTTACTTTACCATTATAAACTAATGAAAGCATTGCACCTAGCACGAATTGGTAATTGAATGGTACCGTACGGGAGGGGAGGTCGGATAATCGGGGTTCATACTTCATATACAATTGACTTCCAATCAGACAATTCTAGTTGATCTGTACGTGATATGGTAAGCTCGGGAAATGTCTCGATTTTGATGTATTTAAATAGATGTATAAATCTTAGACTTTTCAGTTATGTTGAACCTCGTACATTCCTTGTTAGAGTAGCAAATGGCGTCTCCAGGACATAACATCGATATTCCTTCAAAGGATGATTTTGATCTACAAACAATGCCTCTGGAAGGTCTCGTTCAGAACTTAACATCCAAAATGGAGTTACTTGAAGACTCAATCTCTCTAATCAGCCTCGGTTCATCTCCCGAGTTCAAGTTAAGCATGGAAGAGTTAGAACAGCAATTGGATAGTAGTGAAGCAATAACAGCTGAGTTTAGTAGAAGGTTGGACGAATTCCAAGCTCATATATTTGAGTTAGGCGAATTGAAACAAGCAGTCAAGGAAGAGAATGAACTATACCAGAGGGAACTAGACAACCTGCCTGATGAAATAGTTGCACTGAGTAAGGATAAACAAAAAAGTACGACTTGCTCTGAAAGTGAGAACAAATTACCCACAGCTGGGAAAGGTGTCAAGTCATTGAAACAGATACC
Source organism: Aphrocallistes beatrix (assembly GCA_963281255.1). Taxonomy (NCBI): domain Eukaryota; kingdom Metazoa; phylum Porifera; class Hexactinellida; order Sceptrulophora; family Aphrocallistidae; genus Aphrocallistes; species Aphrocallistes beatrix. The sequence goes on from OY725493.1 coordinate 1,703,518, forward strand.
TCGCATTCATTTGATTTCTCAGTCAGGCTTTGATAAGACTCCGGGGTATTTGCGCGGCAGAATGGCCTATGAAAAATTCTGTAACTTAGTTGAAAAGCTGCAGGGTGTCCTAGAGGAAAAGTACAAGATTGCATCTTTACCCAATTCTAAAGTTCCAATAGCGAAAATGCAACTGTATCACACATACAAAGACGCGGAGACAGCGGAGACTAAAGGCGGCTATTTCTTTGTGGAAGAAGATATCAAGCAATTATCTGACATTGTAATGGACCCCTCAGTGAGGACTGCACTTGCTATTCTGAGGCACAACCACTCGATCAGAGAAGTTCGAGGCAACAAACTAGTTCGCTTTCTAATTATCGGATAAGTCTTTCAGCAGAGTTTCATTATCTATCATGATTCCTAAACTTTATAATGAGTTAGTAGATAAATATGTACGAATTGGTTTTACCTGTTAACATATGGTTAGAAAAAGATATTCCAAATAGATGGAATTAATAAATCTTATTATTCAGTTCGTTACCTGATTGCGTGTAGGTATCCACAAAGTTAAGAGAGGTTCTTGGACAATGTTTCAGAAGAACAGAAGAAAGACTTATTGAAGAACAGAGATCTGTGAGTCTAGGTTTTGGTGATTAATGCAATATTTGTAAAGACAATTGTAGACAAGTCAAATATTCTGATACCTTAGATTAGCCATGCCAGACGGGTATCGAAAGCTCAAGAACGCTCTATGTCTGAAGAGGGGAAGAAAAAGAGGAAGAATGACCAATTAGTAAGTTTTGCTTCAGGCTTATACATGTATTTGCACATAAATTTGTATCATTTAAATAATAATATACACAAGCGCGCTTTGCTTGCTTGCGCTGCGCGGCTGGCGGATACTGTGTCCGCCGGAGGCGCCTGTGGTCACCATTGATTAATTATAAGGGAAATAACATCTCTAAATACGTCTGTCCTACTGTTATAATCGATATCGCACGAAAAATCACCAAATTTATCAAATTTTAAAATTTTTGATGAGTAATAATGACGTCATAACAAAGTGATGTGTCATTATTCTTTGATGATAGTTGCATCATATGTGAGGTATGTTAGTATACAGATTCTATTAAAATTTCAGCCTTCTATCTCCTATAATGGCTGAGTTATGCTCGAATAACTGTATTGCTTGACGTCATAATTCCATGATGAGTCGACATTTTGCTCTGAGCTCAGAACTTACTGGAGCCATAGCCAAAAGACTCCCACATGCCAAAAATCAGCTTTCTCCACCCGGCAGTTTCTTCAATCAATTCGTTACATATATATATATATACATACACATTAATCGAGTTTTAATAGTAAGGATGTATCTGGTGTGAATCATTGTCTCTTAATAGTTTGATCTATTCAATTGGTCTAGAGACAACTGACTGAAGGAGAACAAGACGCAGACTACCCTGTCTCTTCTGTCTCTAACAGCTCTGGAAGTGAGTTGTGCATGGAATCTGATTAACAAGACACTAAAGTGATAGCTTTGATAACTACTATTATTATTTTAGCCCCAGCATCTACTAAACCTTCTAACCAAATGGAACAGAAACAAACCTCGAACCCAAAAGGTAATCTAAATGTATAGATTTAGAAATACTGCTTCATCGTGTGTGAACCAGCTCGAACTCTTGTAGACAAACAGTCAGCAGGTTCTTCGATCGTGTCCAGTGTCGCTTCGAGTGAAGATTCGAGCATCGCGGGGACATCCAGTGACAGGGGGAGGTTATTAACCTCGATTAGTTCGTTTAAAAAATCAGGACTCACAAGGGCAGAAACAGACGATCGCAGTGTGCCTCATTTATAACTCTTTAGTTCCTATGGATATAGCATCAAGTTGCTATTTTATGATATTTTAGCATCAGTTGCTATTATAATACTACAGTACAATGCTAGTAGCAGACTAATTGCATTTTGTGTACAGTACAAGTATTTGCTATTTTGATTCGAATTCTTACTATTTAATAAATGCATGGTTCACAATAACTGAATAATGTCTAGGGAAATCGTATTAATTAATCTATTATTAAATAACTTTGTTTGTTTTGATGAATTTTGTAAAAATGAAGTTTTAACCGCTGACTCTATTTCGTGTATATGAGGCGAGGCTAGATAATGGTATTACTCAGGGCCAAATGCATTCTTGTTGGGAATTCCAAAGTTGGGAAAACTTCTCTAGCTCAAACGTTCCATTCTGAAGGCACTCACTTCCCCAAGTCTTACAGCCTCACAGCTGGAGTGAGTACTTGTGTGAAGACAGTCCCCATTCTTGACACTCCTCACTCAGTCGAGATTTACATCCTCGACTCCAGCGGTAACGAGCTCTACTCGGATCTGGTCGTTCGCTACTGGGAGAACCCGTCCATGGTAGTTCTAGTCTATGACGTCACTGACTCCCAATCACTAGCTAGCTGTCCTATGTGGTTGGAGAAAGTGAGATCTCAGAAACCAGAGATCGCTTTCCCTGGAGCGCTTATCGCCAACAAGACTGACCTCACTTCGCGATGGGTTGTAAACTCCGAGGAGGGTAGAACTTTCGCAGATGGGAAGGGACTCGCTTACTTTGAAACTTCCGCTAAGGATTTACAAGGGGTAGAGGCTCCCTTCTCTTATCTAGCTACTGAGTACTACAAGCTCTACGAAGAGAGAGTTCAAGGTCTAATCTCCTGAGTAGATAATTCAGGTTAACATCGGACTATTTCACTTGCCCTACGACATCTGCTGTTCTGTAACATTTCGTTTTAACTGTACTATGTTATGCCTACAGTAATTTGAGTGTCGATAGAAGAATCAACATGTTATAACTCAGTACGAATCAATACAACTAACTACATACATTTATGTTTAATTGTTTGACTAAATACCAAATTAAATTATTTCTGAGATCAATACCTGAAGCTCTTTCCCTGACAAACTGCTCCAACCAATTAAGGAAAATATGTCTACGGTCACATCTATCTTCGGTTTTAGATACTTATCGAGTCTGATTGCATCAATGATTACTCTGCAGCATCCGTTGATGTGGTATTTCACTTAGTGGTAATTTGTGTCATGGAGCAAAATTCATAATACCTATGTCATTGTCTGGGTGAAGCCGTGAAGCAAGATTGGGGTACGAGATTCCGAATCTCGAGCTTACCACCTGGGAAGAAGAAGCTTTAGCTTTTGTTTGAATATAATTGGGAAATGCCTTAGAAATGAGTCATTATACTTATAAGTCATGACAAACCTTACAAACAAATCCGTCACCCTATGTTTTCACATTACGGATTAGTATACGGAGTTCCTTTGTAAGCACATTAGGTATATGAGAGCGACAGCTACATATAATCGTGTAGACCATCTTTGAATGTGTTATATTCGCAATGGATTTAGAGAAGAGCACAGGAGAACAGGATCCCATAAAGCATAATGGGAAAGAAAAAAACAGCAAATTATCCATGTTGATTGAGATGTGTCTCATCTTTACTTTCTGTCTGTCAATCTTTAGTTTCATCTCCTTGCAGTTTGCCGAAGTCAACGTAGAGGTCAAAATGATCACAAACACTCCCATAAAGATTTCTTTAGACAATCGTGACACTCGCGACTTACCTCTAATGCCTCAGATGCCAGTCATGTCCGATGAAAATGGAAAATACTCTTACACAGTGAATAAAAACAACACACATTTGATAAAAATTATAATAATAAATAACACAGCTACCAACGATAAATCCTTCGATGTAGATTTAATAATATCTAAAGAGGTTACCTTTCCTTTGCTATCTTGGTGCATGAGTTTCTTCAAATAATTCAGTTTGAAATATTTGTCTGATTTGTAGTATCACTTTATGTGTTATTGTGTCATTAGTAGTATAATTTGATTTTTGTTTTGTACATGTATGTTACGGAAGATCTTGGTGCTTGCCAATGTATGACTGGTTTTCGTCACTAATAAGGCTTCTGGAAATAAATAAGTGTTTCATTACAAAATGCGAAAATTTTATATACCGTAGTTACTATGCAACATTTAAAAATTTTTAAAAATATAAACTTTTCATACCATTATATTCATATTTTCACACCTCTTGACTAATTTTTAGAAAGATACTAGAGACTAGCTTTCAACGATTGACCTAGGGTCTTTAGGGGTGTAGGTTCAGAATATCGAATTCTCGAACTTTTACATTGATAAGCTGGGTGATGTATGGGGGAGAAAAAGAATAGATTCTAAGTGATGAGGAATTTGAAAGTGATGCGATTTTTACAGGCAGCCAGTGGAGGGATTTATGATATTATAAAAAGAGGAGACGATGGAGTAGTTATTGACAAGTTGAGAATAATCCCGGCGGCACTGTTTTGAACACGCTGGAGCCGAGACAGGAGCAGCGAGGGAGAACCAGGGGAGAAGGACTTCTCAGATGCAATAGAATCGGGTTTAAGAGAAAGATAAATTTGAGTATCATCGGCAGAGCAGTGCATGTCGGGGAGGGAGGAGAATACGAAAAGAGAATCAACCTTTCTAAGGATGATTGTGTTGTGTTTGTGGTTTTATGAGAGCTATAAATTCGCCGCGCAGAAACCAATAACATGTTATAAATTCAAAAATAAATCAAAGTAATAATTACCACGCCATGAACTTTAAGTGCATGCGCTGTGAACTTTTAATATATGAATATTTCCCAGTTAACGCAAACGAATATTCGTTTTTAATTAAACGAACGAAATTTGTTAGGACCATTTCGAACGACTATCCGAATATTCTGCACGGATATTCGTTTCAGCCCTAATTATTAAACCCCCGAGATCTACGCCTATGTTTAGTATAATAATAATACTACAGTAGAACTCGGTTAGTACGTACTCATTTCTCTGAACCAAAATCCATCTATAATATAGATTTCTATGTATATAGTACAAACTCGGTTAGTACGTACTTAAGGATAGTACCTGCTAATAATTCCTTCCCGAAGGGGTACGTCTTATCCGAGTTCTACTGTAATGCTCTAGGCTCTTGTTACATGAGCTGTGCATTCGTGAGCCACGCGTTGGTACCTTATAGTAACCCCTCTCGAATGTCTCCTCGAGTGCATACTCAGGTGTCCTTTGGGAGTGTGAGATTAATGTAAATGCTGTCAGACCACACTCTAGCTAGGTAATGCTATCTATCCTGTACTTATAAATAAATTCGTTTAGCTTGACTTGATACAATACACTAGTTATAATCAAAAACACCTGCTGCTACAAATGACGCATGATTCACTCAATGGTCACCCCAGTCAGTCTAAGACGCCCTCTTCAATAGTCAACCCAATCCCTCTCTTCTCAGAATCGCGCCATGAACAGGTCAGGGCGAAGCCAGAACAGATCAAAGCGAAATGGCGAGTGAAGGAAAGAATGAAAACGTTCTCCGTAGCTCTCATTCTCTGCCTCAACCCGGGTGTAGACCCGCCGGATACCACTTTCAAATCGGCCAACTCCGCGAAGTTGGAGAGCTGGATAGACCCGGTGTCCTCCGCCAAGGCTGTGGAGAACATCGGAAAGTCTCTGCAGCAGCAGTACGAACGGTGGCAGCCTAAAGCGCGCTTCAAGATATCGATCGAACCGACCACCGACGAAGTAAAGAAGGTGTGTGTTTCGCTGAGAAAGCAAGCACAAGATGACCGCGTTCTCTTCCATTACAACGGACATGGAGTCCCGAAACCCACCAAAAACGGAGAGATCTGGATCTTCAACAAGGACTACACCCAGTACATCCCCCTCTCCATCTACGACCTTCTCATCTGGATGGGGGCGCCCTCTGTATTCGTGTGGGACTGCGCGTACGCTGGCCTCGTGGTGAAGTGGTACAACAACTTCGCCAAGCAGCGGAAAGAGGACCAAGCCAAGTTTGGCAGTGGCATAACCCACATTCCTGACTTCGAAGCTAACAGCATCCACCTGGCCGCTTGCTCTGAGGGCGAACTCCTCCCGATTGACCCCGACATGCCAGCCGACCTCTTCACGGCCACTCTCACCATGCCGATCAAAGTCTCCATCCTCTCCTTCTCCTGCAAGAACAAAGGCGTCGTCCCGTGGGCTGCTGGCGTCACCCTCGAGAAGATCGACGCCCTCCCCGGAAAGATCTCCGACCGCCGCTCGTTGGTGGGGGAACTGAACTGGGTGTTCACTGCCATCACGGATACCATCGCCTGGACCAGCCTCCCCAGGGACCTGTTCCTGCGCCTCTTCAGACAGGACCTGCTGGTGGCCAGTCTCTTCAGGAACTTCCTCTTCGCAGACCGGGTCATGCGCCAATACAGCTGCGTGCCGGTCTCGCACCCGAAACTGAGGCCCACCTACAAGCATCACCTGTGGCTCAGCTGGGAGTCCACGCTGGATTCTCTCCTCAAAGAGATGTCCTTATTCAAGGACTGTCCTCCCCAAAGTAACCCTCTCCTCCGCTCGCACTCGACCGAGTTCTTCTCCGAGCAGATGAAGTGCTTCGCGCGGTGCGTGCAGACCTGCGGCTACCCTGAGTCCAGCTACCCCCCGGAGCAGCTGCCCATCCTCCTGCAGGTGCTGCTCAGCAAGGCGGAGCGCCTGTCCGCGCTCAATCTCCTCAGCACCTTCATGGACCAGGGATCAGTGGCCGTGCACCTGGTCCTCTCCGTAGGGATTTTCCCGTACGTCCTGAAACTGCTGCACAGCTCGTTCGTGGAGCTGAAGCGGCTGATGATCTTCATCTGGGCTAAAGTGCTGGCCGTGGAGCCGGACTGTAAGGTGGATCTTGTGCGCGAGAAGAGCTTCGAGTACTTCGTGAACGCGATCAAGGACGGAAACCTGGAGAGCGAGTACAGAGCCATGGCTTGTTTCGTGCTGAGCAGCATCTGTGATGAGTACCCACTGGGGAATGAGGCCTGCTTCAATATCGAGCTAGGTTTTGTCTGTCTGTCTCAGTTAGAAGGGTGTTCCCAGTCCCAGTCGCCGCATCCGTTTCTCCTGCAGTGGCTGTGTCTGTGTCTGTCCCGCTTCTGGCAGGGCAGCGAGCACGCCATCCTGTCTGCCCATCGCAGCTCTGCGCACGAGAAGCTCTACCCCCTCGTGTCTCACCATTCCCCAGAGGTGCGAGCGTCCGCGATTTCCGCTCTGAGTGCACTCATCAATCAGTCGCACGTCTCCACTCAGAAGTGTGACACCATCAGCCACAACATCATGTCGCTTCTGATAGACGTGGGGCAGAGGGACGCAAGCCCCCTGGTCCGTAGGGAGGTGGTGGCCAGCATGTCGGTCTTCATAGCACAGCTAGAGCAGCAGTTCTATGACACTCTTGCAGAAGCGATAGACACGTTTAATAAAGCACAGCCCCCTTACTCAGACGATAACATCCTAACCAATACCATAATGGGTGAGTGGGTTCGTGTGACTGATGCCAATAAACATTTGCATATTTCGGAATTGCACACAGATTCAGAGGGGATTGACCTGAATTGTAACGGCAATAGTCTCCTAGCTACCTCCCTCCCCCGATCCTCTTCGTGGGAGATGGTGCTCACCTCCTCTCTCCTGAGGAACCCGACCATCCGCTCTCCTAACAACATCTACCTGCACATTTGGAGCAGCCTTTTCGTGCTGACGGAGGATTCTTGTGAGAGTGTTTGCGTCCTGGCCAAGGAGCTGTTCTCCGGTGTTCTGTCCAAGTTAAACCTGCTATGGAGGAGCAACTATTCAGGATCAGAGGAAAAAAACGCGACGAAAAAATCTGACCCCCTTATCAAATTACCTGATGCTACTGAGCCGCCTAGCACCTCCCTACCCGACTCCGGCCTCTACACCTGGTCCTCCCGGTACTTCACCAAACCGTTCTTAAACGCCCAGTCAGGACTAGCGATAGAGATAGACCCCTTTCTCAAGAGCTATTATGACAAGCGGAAAGAGTTCTCTACTCCTGGTAGCGATCTGGTGGACTCGACAGCATCTGATAAGAAAAATGATTCTCAAAAGCTGCAAGAGAAGCTTGACACTGCGATTTCACTGAGCTGTATCAACTCGGGAGAGAGAGCAGTGGCTATGAAGTTCCACCCTCTCGAGTCGAACCTTGCGGTGGCCACGGATAAACTCGTGAATTTATACAATTTCGCGCCGTCTCCATCATCTCTGTTTACGACTCCCCTCGCACCCTCACTCTCCTTCAAAGGTGTCTCGTCTCAAAACTCCCGATTGATGGCTGTGGAATATTTGAACCCAGTTCACTACCCTCTGCTGCTCACCGTGGAGGACAACGGGAACATAAGAGTTTGGAAGGACATAGAGCTCTTCCCTAACCACCAGCAGCTAGAGGACAGGACGCCCACTGTCGTATCCGGTTGGAGAGGGATCTCCAGCCTAACTGCGAGGAACACCTGCAAATCCCTGAGTTTGAAATGCCAGCAATCCTCAGGTCTCCTCTTCCTCGCGGCCAACGAGCCGTCAGTGGATGTCTGGGACCTACGCTGTGAGATGTTGAAGCAGACCATTTCGATTCCTTCCAAGATAAACGTCTCTTGTCTCGCTCTACACCCCAGCAGTCCTGATCTGTTCCTGACAGGAGACGTGGAGGGGTACATACTTCTGTTTGACCTTCGCGAGTCAAACTTCCCGGTCTGGTCCATGAGCATGCACTCGAGTGCGGTACTCAACATCAGCATGCTAACCGCAGCCAAGCTCAAATTCGCCTCCTCAGGGGCAGACGAGATCCTAGTTTCAGACTTCCACACGCGCTCACCCCTGCACCGCTTCTCCACTGGACTGAGAGATCTCACTTCCGTGGATGTCCATCCCACTTCTAATCTAGCGGCAATCACTGGATTAAACTCCACCGATATTTTGTTTCTATCTACCCTATCTCCTTCGTTTGAGCCCTGCCACCTTAAAAATAGGTCCGCTGGCCCTGATCCCGTCAGGAATTCACGCCACAAAGTTAAATTACAATTTCACCCGTTTAAACCGTGGCTGGCTGCTGGGTGTGAACAGGAAATTAAAATTTATTCACTGATGGATGGTTTTACATTGCATAGAGCACATGTCATTGACTAAATTTAATATTGGCTTTTCTGCGCTTTTGGATGCTTGACTCGTTTTATACAAATTATTAATTAATTCCTAATATATATTTAATTGATGTGTATAAGCGGACTTGAATAAATCTTAACTTCGCTTCATCCAACTTTTTGTTGAAATGAACGCGTTTTTATAATTTCAACAAAATTTTGAAAACCAACTTAACAAATGATCTAGTATATCTTACGTATAATTATACACTAGCTTGCAACCATTTAAGGGGCTCGCTACTTGCTACTTGATGCTTGCTCTTGATGTACAAGTATCTACACTTAATTAATTAATTCTTTATTTGAACACTGGTTATTCTCCTATTTTATGCTTTTGAGACGCCACGAGGATAATCGTGTCCCAGTTTGTCGGAATCCTAAGTCTCTGAGTAATAAAAATTGAACATCACACACAATTATAATTTAATAATGAAATTTCGAGTATGCAAGATCTTGGTAGATAGACACTATAAATAGTCCAATATATTCACATGAAAGCCTGAATCAAAATAAATTGTCTATAATTAATTATTTCCAAATTAAACTAGCAGAATGGAAACAGTATCCTCGATAGTCACCAGATCATCAGCGCAGAGAAACAGGGAAGCCCTGAAGGTTAAGAAGGTCCTGAAGACCAAACCTCCCGCTCCCTCCCCATATCGCACCCGATCCAGTGGCAGTGTGTCCCCCACCTCCAAGGCTACACCTAAAGTGAGACCTACCATTACAAATAAGCAGAAAGCCCGCGTCTCAACACTCACAATAAAAATTCAACCATCAGCCAAGAAACACCGCGCTCACACGCGGTTAATGTCACCCTACATTTGGATGTCCCGCCTCAACCAACTGAGCCAACAGCTCTCCTGTCCCACTCCAGCCCCCGCAAACAGAAGTAGTCCTGCTCCCTCTGCCGCAGACATTCCTTCTAGACAGCTAGCTCTGTTCAGAGAGGCTCAGACCAGAGCTCGCGATAAGCTCAAGCTGAAGTGTGCTCCCGCCGAGGTGAGCTGTCTCCCCTTCAGCTCATCGGACAAACACATCAGCGAGGGTCCCCTCCCGGAGGCAGTGCTGTACGGACGCTACAACCTGAAGCCTTCCTTCCCCAGCCCCTACCCTGCCCTCTTCTCCTCTCTCCACCAGCTGTTCCTGTGTCCCAAGTGCTTCCAGTACTTCTCCAGCTCTGCCACCCTGTCCCTACACATGTTCCACTGCATCTGTCCCTCTCCCCCCGGCACAGAGATCTACAGGAAGGGGAGTCTCTCCTTCTTCGAGGTGGATGGAGACCTCCATAAGCGCTTCTGTCAGAACCTGTGTCTCCTCTCCAAGTTGTTCCTAGACCACAAGACTATCTTCAGGGACGTGGGACCGTTTCTATTCTACCTCCTCTACCAGTGGGTGAGCGACGCGGGGGTGGGGGACCAGTGGGAGTTCATCGGCTACTTCTCGAAAGAGAAGCTGTCCGACCGAGAACGCAATCTCTCCTGCATCATGGTCCTGCCTCAGCACCTGCGTAGGGGGTACGGGAACCTGCTGATCGACTTCTCCTACCTGCTGTCGAGGAGGGAGGAGAAGCAGGGGAGTCCAGAGCGGCCCCTCTCAGACCTCGGCTTGCTGGCCTATCGCAGCTACTGGCGCAGCGTAATTCTGGAGTACGCGCGGTCGTTAATGGCTTCCAGCGAGGAAGAAGAAGACAAGAGAACGCCTGTGTTCTCCGTCAAGAACCTGTCCCTCTCCTCAGGAGTGAGACCCGAGGACCTGGTCAGCACCTTGCAGTACTACGGACTGATCAAGTACTGGAAGGGATCCCACGTCATCTTACTGGACGAGTGCAAGGGGGAGAGTGCTAAGAAGTGCAAACTAGACCCGAACCTTCTGGTGTGGGAACCTACTGAGTGGTACTGCGATAGCTCCCATGTATAATCTGTTTTAATTCGTCTCTCTCATGACTCGATAAAACATCGCTTTCTAAATCTTACTACACGTTTCTACTGGTAGGTAATAATACAGCAAGATTTTTTCAGTCACCCCTGATAACTATTTATTCCGTTGTCTCCATATCTTTTAACTCCCATTCTGGCCCTAGTAACACAAATTAGTGGTGAGGTTCATGAGACATACTGCTTATTCAAGATGTACTTGTAATTTCATTTTTAACAATGTTACAGCAAACAAATATAATACTACGGGCGTTCAATAAGTAGTCGCGTAAATTGCAATATAGTACACACATTAATCGAGTTTTAATATAGTAAGGATATATATATATATCTGTAACGAATTGATTGAAGAAACTGCTAGGCACAGAAGGCTGATTTTTGGCATGTGGGAGTCTTTTGGCTATGGCTCCACTAAGTTCTGAGCTCAGACGAAAATGTCGACTCATCATGGAATTATGACGTCATTGTCACCTTTTTTATTATTAGAAATTTCAGTTTTTCGACTCTGACTCAGTCATTATAGGTGATAGAAGGCTGAGACTTTAATAGAATGTGTATATTAATATATCTCACATATGATGCAACTATCATCAAAAAAAGATGACTCATCACTCTGTTATGACGTCATCATTACACATCAAAAATTGACAAATTTGGTGATTTTTCATGCGATATCGATTATAACCTTAGGATAGAGGTATTTAGAGATATTATCTCACTTATAATTAATAAATGTGACCTCAGGCGCCCAAAGGGCGCCTCCGGCGGACACAAAGTGTCCACCAGCCGCGCAGCGCAAGCAAGCTTGTCCTTACTATTAAAACTGATTAATGTGTATGTATGTATGTGTGTATATGTTGCAGTGTAAATGCGAAACTGGTGGATTCGCGAATACACTGAATAGTTGGTGGATTCGCGAATACACCGGTGCAAATGCGAAACCTTTTTATCTTAAATCTTATGGTTGATTTATATTTCTCATAGGAACAACTAGATTACAACAAAACTTTTATTCAAGATCAATGAATGGAAAACCTTAGTTGTCCATGTCTTGTGCCGTTAGAATTTTACTTGATTTTCTCATTTAATGGCTTACTTCGGTGTGCATAAATTCAATCTAGAAAACGTCCTTTTTTTTGAGGGAGGACATCTGGTCACCCTGCTATAACTTCTTCTAAATACAGTAGTTATTGGTTTTAAGAACATCGTCGGGAATAGAGATAATGTTCTTATAACAGTTTATCGCTTTAACACCTCCACTTGGGGAATCAAAATTTCCACCAATTAATTCCGATGAGAATAGCAGAATACCTCTGACTTCACAACGTGCAAGCCCCGTAACAGAATCCCAGTTATCGAGTCTATCACTAGTCCTGATTGTGCAGTGTGTGGAAATGAAACATCAAGAGCACATAGCTGTCCAGGTTGCTACAAGTATGTCCATGTCATCTGCGGGAGATCTGATGGTGAATGTTTCGGAAGCAGCGTGTGGTGCAACAGATGTGATTTAAATAAGAAGCAGAAACACAACGGATAGGCATAAAAAGGAGGCAAGAAAAGCTGCATAAACGTATGCTGAAATCAAGTGCTGACAGATTATCCACAGCAAATATTGGAGACAATATATTGCTTCCAATTGCCAAGCCGGATATTATGTCATCTATCGGCAGTAAGAACATGATGGGAGTTGTCCTCGACAAACAAAATTATTTTTTTTCGGTAGGTACAAGACAACTTGAGTCAACGTACACCAGGAACCAATTCGATGTTTGTCCTACGAAGTTTCTTAAAATTGACAGCGTCCCTGATAATAAGATTTCTCTGACGACAGCAATGCGGAGTGCTTCTTTGTTTGTAACCTCTTCTTGCAAATGCAGGTTTTGCAACACTCTAAGATGTCCCTGTCGTAAGTCGAGAGTAGATTGCAATTCACGTTGTCATCTGGGCAAGGCTTGTCATAACAAAAATCTTTCGTAGTTTGAATGCATCAGGAAATTCTTGCCATTCCGGCCTAAAATAAGTTAGATCACTAGAAATCAATCTCTTCACCTAATTATCTAGTCGTGTCAATTAAAGATTAAATATCTTTTAGGGAGCTAAATACAAATATATACTCACCTATCAAAAGTATCCATAACCCACATCTATTCATATACAGTGGTGTTCGCTTATTAGCAATTGCTTTAACAGCAATATTCGTCTATTAGTAAGTTATTTTCCGGTCCCAAGCGTGCTTATTATGTTAATTTCGTTCCTCTATTAGCAAGTTCGCTTATTAGCAAGCAAATTTCGAGCAAAAATGGACTTGCTATTAAGCGAACACCACTGTAATAACAACATTAAAGCAGGTCTACAAGTCTCGATGACTACAAAAAAACCAAGTTTTTATCTAAGTTGTTTAATACGTACAGTGGAACTCGGATATAACGAACACGCTTATAACGAATTTCACGGCTAAGCGAATTCATTTTACAGTCCAGAATTTGACCATTTACTTATCGGATTACTTATATGTCGGCGGCCGACATTGTCGGCTAGCCGACATATAAGTAAATATGGCCACCATATAAGTAAATATGGCCACCATATAAGTGAATATGGCCACCATATAAGTAAATATGGCCGCCAAATAAGGATTCTCATGCGTTATTATGTATGTTTAGCAGTCATATAAGCAAAAATGGCCGTCATCTAAGGGGAGTATGACACTTGTGTACAGAGACAGTTGTGTACAAGCATTAGAAAGATACGTAGTTGTAGACAGCCCTAATAATATCAGTGGTTCTTTAACTAGGGTACTAGAGGTACACCAGTGTAACGTAGGGTATTTGGGTACATAATTAACCGCTACCTGTGAATATGAGTTGAATCGTGAACTGTATTCATCTACTTCTTTGGTTTCTGAACACATAATAATCTGTGTTGTTTAAAAACAAAAAAACAGGTAGGAATATTTTTTAAACTCCTATTCACAGGTAGCGGTTAATTCTGTACCCAAATACTGATATTATTAGGGCTGTCTACAACTACGTATCTTTCTAATTCTTGTACACAACTGTCCCACAAATCTTGTACACAACTGTCTCTGTAAACAAGTGTCATACTCCCCTTAGATGACGGCCATTTTTGCTTATATGGCTGCTAAACATACATAATAACGCATGAGAATCCTTATTTGGCGGCCATATTCACTTATATGGCGGCTAGATCCTTATTTGGCGGCCATATTTACTTATATGGCGGCTAGTTTCTTATATGGCGGCCATATTTGCTTATATGGCGGCTAGCCGACATATAAGTAATCCGTTATTTAAAATACTGGTTGTACACAATATTTCTTCTTAGTCACACCTTGCTGTCTAAAGAATTACTTTTTGTGTTCAATTAGAATTCTGATCATGGAATTGCAAATCTTAATTATATTTATCTTGTAGGTTACTTTCGCTATTCAAGACATCATTACATTAGTGCCATATGCGTTGGTAGGGCCATGACCCTACCAATAATTTGTCGAAGGCTATTACGTATCTTATATTAACCATAATACAATTTGTCCAAAATGGCCTTACCAATCCTGAGTTCTAGCCCAAAGGCCCTACCAATCCCATCCAAGTTTACGCTCATGAGTACAATATTATTTTGGCATGAAACTTGGAGATCAGGATAATCCATGGGCTCCGCATATCCTTACTATTAAAACTTGATTAATGTGTATATCTGTAACGAATTGATTAAAGAAACTGACGGGCGCAGAAGGCTGATTTTCTGCAATAAATTTCCAGTAATTATAGCAATCACATTACTATAATGCGTAAAAGTTTATATTTTTTTGATCGGGCCCTCTATTTTATATGAGAGTAGGTCGGCCATGTCATTTCAAATGGTAATAGTCGATATTGCCTAATACAAATAAAAATATACTAAATACCGGAAATAAACGGTGGATTGGCCCCTATGAAATTTGTCTCCATCTTGAAAATAATGAAAATTTTCGCGATGCCTTCATATCCAAATCTTTTTACAATATATTTGCTTTAATAAAAATCAAAATTACAATAGATAAATAGAATTCGAACAAGTGTAGAAATGGTTATACAAATTGCCTAATAACGTCAGAATGCTAGCTAAATACGATTATAAATACAGTAAATGTTATGCTATACTATAACCCAACTCTAATACAGCTGTTAGTAGGATTATAATCACACCTTCTGTGCCAGTTCAGTGAGTTTCTCCAGAATCTGTTTATTCTGTGTCTCCAAGGCCTCTAGCTTTCCCTTTAAATCTTTCACTTCGCTTGTCAAGGTTTTCTTGATGTCATCGATATCGCTCTGCTGCGTCTTGACTCTCTTTACGATAGAAGTCTGCAGGATTTCTTGCGTACGACTGTTCACTTTCTGTTGTTGCTGCAACTTGTTTATCACTACATGCAGACTTTCCGAAGGCTCTTGAGTCGTGAAATCATCATCATCGAGTCGCGAAATACCTATAAAAGGCCACAATCATTAATATGATATTTTTAGACAATTATTAAATTAACTGCTAATTTAAGATAAAAGCTAACCTGCATTGAAATAGGTCAACCATTCCTCGTCCTCCATTATGTAGCTCTCGTCATAGAAATGCTTCCTGAAATCGAAGAAGAGAGCTAACATGGAAGTTGTCTGTAATTGGACGATGAATTCAAGTCTGAATTTCGCAACAGTTTTCCTCGCATTTGCCTTCACTTCAGCATAGGTATCGGAGAGTTGGGCAATGAACACGTTGAGGTATACAACAATGATAAGGAACAAGAAGATGACGTATACCACTGCAGCTACTATGTTGAAAGAGTTGAACAGATAGTTGAACTCAAATGCGTTACCTTCCAGCAGGACTCGTAGCGGGTAGATCAGGGTATAGTAGTAAAAATTGAAACCTTCCTCACTAAGATTAGGCAGGTCGAATAGCGTCACGTAGTAATCTATTACACGGGTACCATTAGTATCATTGGTCTCTCCTCGGATTATCGGCACGCGATATGATAAGTACAGAGTTGTAGAGAAAAATATGAAAGTGAGGAAAAGTAATAACAGGAACTTGGGGACATCTTTGAGAAGGATGAGGATGATAATTCGCATATAAGTTCCGAAAATCTTGAAGACACTGAGAAGTTTGGTAAGTCTAAATGCGTTGATTGCGAATGCAAATGTCGCGAATACCCATTGGAACTCTACATAGAGCACATTAGGGTTGACGAGGATGATTATGCGGTAGATGATGAGGATCAGCAAGAGGAGCAGTCCGGAGATATCCAGCCAGTTGTACCAATCCTGAAAGTAGTCAAGCAAGACTCGTACGATAAGATTGTTTAATAAATATTCCTTTATTACATCCAGTTTGGTATCCTTCTTTTCCCTCTCAGTTGGTTCTTCTGCTTCCCGATCTTCCTTCTTTTCTTTTTCTTCATCTCTCTTCTTCCTCTGTTCCTTCAAGTAGTTGAGATAATCATCATCATCGTCATCAGATTCATCATCATTATCCAAATAATCATCGCAGTAATAATCTCCCCATGACTCATCTGAATCTGAATCCGAATCCAAACCCAGACCGCTCCCACCGTCACTGTCGGGATCAGGATCACTTCCTAATCCCAAAGAACCATCATTTTTATCGGATTTATCGCTCTCCACGCTGGCACTGTCACTATCAGGATTATCATCATCGGTTTTGGTGGGCACTTCGATATCAATAAGCTGGTCACCACCATGAGTAGACGATTCATCAGACTTTGAATGAACACTTGAGCCATCAGATTTTTTACCCGAATCACTTCCCTCGTCACCTTCTGGTTTAGGCTTCACCTCTGAACCGTCTCCGCTCTCTTTCTCTTCCTTCACTGTTTTTCCTTTCTCCCTTTCTCCAGGTTTTTCTTTATGTACTCCTTTCCTAATATTCCTTTCCGATTCTTCCTGTAGGCGTGACTTTTTCTCTTCCTTTTTATCCGCTATTTCTTTCCTGGCATAGAACATTACCTGTAATACCTCGGCCAATTCTGTCACGATGTTACTCATCCAAAAAAGCACCACATATATTTCACAAAGATACCTCAGAATATCCCAACCTGTGTTTCCTGCAGTCCTGTATAATGTTTGCGGTGTTGGATGCTCTTGAGCAGCTTGGACAAGTGCATACAGCATTGCAGCCAAGAAACTGATAAATATAAGTGTCTTGAACCAGAGTAGAAAATTCCCGTACCGTTTGAATTTTTGATTGACGAGGAGCCTAGTCACACCATGGAATGCGATGTCTTCATTGTCACTTGAAGCAAAGCGTTGAAGTAAATAAGGTTTCCTCCTCCCTTCATCTTCATACTCCCAGTCATCTTCCGGGGTCACGTTCTTCCTGTCAATTTCGAGAACTGTGAAATCTACTCTCACTATAGGAAATTGTACTCGTTATTATCATTAGTTTCTTACAACCATAGATTCCTTTAAGTAAGGACTGTAGCGTTCAATCTCGGATCCTGGAACTTGGGTCCATTGTTATTGATATCTCGTAATCCGCTCAAGTTAGACATGGGGAAATGTATTATTGTTAATAGGAAGTCTTATTTTTGGAGTCCATTGGGCTTACCTAAACTATTCGTGGAATGTGAGTTATGTGGTTTTCACAGATTTAAGGTACATTTTTGCGATATTCTGACCTGTTTTAATTAATACCCTCGTTGCCTAGGAATTTTGTCGCGTCATTTCCGGTTTAAGCTATTTTTAGTAGGGAAGCCATACAAGTTTGGGGGTAGTTACTATAGTAAATAGAAAAATCCCAGGTGCAAATTACGTAGGTTAAGCCATAGCCTACTGTATATAAGGCATCACAGTAACTTGCGGATTTGGGACTAGGGATGCGGTAGAAGATGGTTGAACTAATATATGAGCTGCCTTAAATCATTAACCAAGCACAATAGAGCTTAGGAATGTATTACCAGCATAGATAAATATGGTGTCAAAGTACTCATATCCGTTGTTAAAATTTAGATTAGTCACCATATGATTCCGCAATAGGTTATATTTGTGACAAATTTAGTGATTTTCAGAGGCCGTTTAAGGACACTTCTAAGTGTTCTTATTATATAATTTTTCGCATAGAATTGAGATGTGAATGGGTAATAAATACGAATTTTTTTGAATTTTTTCATGGAATGTTGCTATGGAAACGTGTTTTGGTTATTTGGGATCATATCTTGAAAACCGCAAGCGCTACACATTCAAATGTGATTCCATTTGATAGCAAATAGACTACTTCCTATTAAGCGATAGTATATTTCGATGTCTAAATTCAATGGTTTACGAGTTATTAGACAATTTATCATATCGGTCACATTTGGTAATTTGTCGAATAAACCATTAAATTTAGACATAGACATTATATTATCGCTTAATAGGAAGTAGTCTATTTGCTATCAAATGGAATCACATTTGAATGTGTGGCTCTTGCGGTTTTCAAGATATGACCCCAAATGACCAAAACACGTTTCCATAGCAACACTGGAATGTAGCAACATTCCATGAAAAAATTCAAAAATTTTCGTATTAATAACTCATTCACATCTCAATTCTATGCGAAAAATTATATAATAAAAACACTTAGAAGTGCCCTTAAACGGAAATTTTAACAACGGATATGAGTACTTTGACACTATATTTATATATGCTGGTAAGGTAATACATTCCTAAGCTCTATTGTGCTTGGTTAATGATTCAAGGCAGCTCATTTATTAGTTTAACCATCTTCTATCGCATCCCTAGTCCCAAATCCGCAAGTTACTGTGATGCCATATATGCAGTAGGCTATGGTTAAGCACATTTTAAAGCGTAATTAATGCATAATTTACAGACATAATCAAGGGGATTGATCGGAAAATTTGAACTTTTCTAATGGAATGTTGTTGCATTCCAGCGTTGCTATGGAAACGTATTTTAACATTTGAGCCTATATCTTGAAAACCGTTATAGCTACACATTCAACGTTGAATGCATTTAATAGATAATAAGCTACTTTCTATTAACTCCTAATACATTTTGTAACATTGAATATATTGGGCCATATCTCAAAAGTCTTAGGATTAATGCTACAAAATGTATTTTGAGCTAATAGAAATTAGCTATTGCCTATCAAATACATTTAAATTTGAATGTCCAGTTTTAATTAAAGACATATATATGCTCAAATGGTAAAAATACGTTTCCATAGCAACGCTGGAATGTAACAACACTCCATTAGAAAGTTCAAAATTTTCGAATCAACCCATCCTCACCTTGATTATGATTGAAAATTATACATTAATAACGCTTTAAAATGTACTTAAAACAGGATAAATTAAAAAAATGTATCTTAAATCTGTGAAAAAACAGGTGTGAAAACCACACAACTCACATTCCACGAATAGTTGAGGTAAGCCAACATGATCAATGGACTCTAAAAATACGACTTCCTATTTAACAATAATACACAATGACCCAAGTTCCAGGACTCGAAATTGAACGCCTGCAGTGCTTACTTAAAGGAGTTAATTAGCGGACACTCGGAATTATTGAAGACGCTGAGTGTCCTAGATATTTATGATTTTACTTTTTTGTGTTTGCAATTTTATTGATTGAAATTATATTTTCTAAGCAGACTAATTTTACAATTTTAAGTGGAGTGAAACTAACCTCCTTGATCAAAAGTTTCTATATAATTTATGCGTAATAACTAAATCACCTCGATTTTTCTCTGTTTCTGGTTTGATCAGGCAATCCAACATAGTCAAAAGACTTTTGTAGAGTTCCTTAGTCAGGACTTTGTGCCAACCAAAGTCCTTGAAATTATCCACTCCTTGATATGCCCTCACGATCACTGACAACGCCTCGTCTTGTTTCCTATTTCTCGCAATAATGAATGCATTCGCTCGACTCTTGTCCTTAGCATCTAGCGATGCCCCACTGAGCAGTAACTCCCTCACTGTTGCAGCATTTCCTGCTTTTCCTGCTATCATAAGTGGTGTCTGGTAAAATCGATTCCTCGCATCTACATTGGCTCCGTTGTTAACTAAGATCGGTATCAGCGTATCTCTCCCTTCTACTGCAGCCGTGAAGATGGGAGTTATTCCTCTGCGATCCTCTGCATTCACGTCCGCCCCAGCATGGATGAGGTTGTAGATCAATTCCTCTGGTGCATTCTGGATGGCTAGGAAGAGCGGTGTACGTTTGTCTTTATTTATTTCGTTGACACTCGCACCTTTTGATATCAAATAGCTGACGCAAGTGCTGTATCCGTTCCGACTGGCTAAATGCAAAGCAGTGTTTCCCTCGCTGTCCTTCATGTTGATGTCAATATCTTTTCCTTTCTCAAGCAGCAGCACTAGCACCTCACGACTCCCGAAAAAAGCGCAAAAATGAAGATAATTTGCCTCAGGATCTCTGTAAATGTGCTTTGTTTGTTTTTCCGGGGGAGGTTCTTCTTCATAGTTATCATAAATTTTTTCATAGTCGACTTCTTTTTTCATCAATATTTTAGCAATCAATACTGAGTTCTTAATACAAGCTCTCTGCATTGCTGTCTTGACATAAAGATCATCATCATCCACTCCTTCGTTCACGGCTCGTCCTAGCACCAAACAAAATATGTCCAGACGATCGATATTAGAAGCGAAAGTTAGTGGTGTGACGATCTCACCGTTTTCATCCCAATCCCAGACATCAATTGGTGCCCCTTCTTCTAGCAACTTTTTAACAGTTTCAGCTTTCCCTTCACACAGAGCTGCCTCCAATTCCTCGCCTTTTGTATGATCGACCGTTTTTATTTCAATTTCCTTTTTGAGAATTGTTTTTATTAATGCTTGTATTTCTTCCTTTTTTTTCTTTTCTTTGTCCTCTTTAGTAACTTCTTTCTTATCTTCCTTTCCTCCTTCTTTTTTAGCGCCTTCACCTTCACTTTCATCTTGATCGTTATTATCTGCAGTCGTTTTTATTTCAGACATTTCAATGTTATCTCCAATCAATTTTTGCTTTTTTTGAGTTGCCATTTTAAGACTGGAATATGTGTACAGTTAAGCAAACAAGATAGTGTCCCACTCCACGAATTCTTGTTTATATACTCTTTCTGATCCAATTAATGGTGAAACTGTATCGTTCTCTATGGTTGCCCTTGACACCTTTACTAATTTTCCGAAGGTTAATATATCATTAGTTGGAATCAGATATCAGTGTGACAAGCGCGCTTTGCTAGTTTGCGCTGCGAGGCTGCCGGACACTTTGTGTCCGCCGGAGGCGCCCTTTGGGTGCCTAGGCTCAGATTAATTAATTATAAGGTAGATAACATCTCTAAATACGTCTGTCTTACTGTTATAATCGATATCACTCGAAAAATCACAAAATTTGTCCATTTTTCACTTTTGGGTAATGATGACGTCATAACAGAGTGATGAGTCATCTTTTTTTAATGATAGTTGTATGAAATTTGAGAGATGTCAATATATACACTCTATAGAAATTTCAGCCTTCAATCACCTAAAATGGCTGAGTTATAGTCGAAAAACTGAAATTTCTAATTAGAAAAAAGGTGACAATGACGTCATAGTTCCATGATTATCGACATTTTCGTCTGAGGTCAGAACTTAGTGGAGCCATAGCCAAAAGACTAGTGGAGCCATAGCCAAAAGAACGTGCCAAAAATCAGCTTTCTATGCCTGGCAGTTTCTTCAATCAATTCGTTACATTTCCGTTATAATTATGTATTACATATAGTGTAGTATATATATATATATATATATATATATACACAGTTGACTCCGCTTAATAGGGCCACTGTTTAATCGGGTCAGCCGCTTAATCGGGCCACTTTTGGTAGGACCAGAATAGCTCTCACACATAGAAGCTAATACAAAATATTTTCGGTTAATAGGGTTCTCCGCTTAATCGGGCCAAAATGTCCTCTGACCGATGTGGCCCTATTAAGCGGAGTCGACTGTATATATATATGTATCCTTCAAACACAACAATCAGACAAAGGTATTCGACCACCACGAAAACCACTATACAAATCCTTACTATTAAAACTCGATTAATGTATATTTATATATACAGTATATATATATCTGTAACGAATTGATTGAAGAAACTGCCGGGCGCAGAAAGCTGATTTTTGGCATGTGGGAGTTTTTTGGCTATGGCTCCAGTAAGTTCTGAGCTCAGACGAAAATGTCGACTCATCATGGAATTATGACGTCATTGTCACATTTTTAAAAGTTAAGCAATACAGTTATTCGAGCATAACTCAGCCATTATAGGAGATAGAAGGCTGAAATTTTAATAGAATCTGTATACTAACACACCTCACATATGATGCAACTATCATCAAAAAATGATGACTCATCACTTTGTTATGACCTCATCATTACTCATCAAAATTTTAATATTTGATAAATTTGGTGATTTTTCGAGTGATATTGATTTTAACAGTAGGATAAACGATTTTAGAGAAGTTATCTAGCTTAAAATTAATCAATGTGACCCCAGGCGACCGAAGGGAGCCTCTGGCGGATACAAAGTGTCCGCCAGCCGCGCAGCGCAAGCAAGCGAAGCGCGCTTGTAGTATTAAAAAGGATATTTCACAAAGGAATATGCACTAGAACTGTAAGAAATATTCTATTTTTATTTCAAATTCGTAAACTGCACATCCGAATTACTCATTTTTGAAACTCTTAACACAAATACTTACCTCATTTAGAAAATTATCAACCTGTGCCACTTTATGTCACTATTCGCCATCATATATAATGGCCGTGACTAGGGACAAGTAACATCAGGTATCAAAGGTAGAATTTTTAAACTTGGAAGTTATCAAATAGCAATTGAGGTGAGGACCCGAACCTTCTGGTGTGGGAACCTACTGAGTGGTACTGCGATAGCTCCCATGTATAATCAGTTTTAATTTGTCTCTCTCATGACTCGATAAAACATCGCCTTCTAAATCTTACGACACGTTTCTACTGGTAGGTAATAATACAGCAGTTTACAATTTTTACGAATACAATATAGTATTTATACTTCTACACTTTCTACTACGACACGAGCAGCGTATGGCAGAGTTTAAGGCAGCTTCCGGTTACCCTATCGTGGTGGTGGGCGGGGGGATAGCGGGAGTATCATGTGCTGAGAGTTTAGCGCTACAAAGGCTAGACACCTCGATCTTATTAGTATCTGGATCTCCTCTTGTGAAACGAGCTACCAACATCCGTAGTGCCTCTCAAATGGTGATTGATTTCGAGGTAGAAGAAGCCAAGTTAGAATCAATTGCGCAATCGCACGAAAGGGTTTCGGTTATCTATGGAGTTGTGACAGCTTTTTTTCCCGAAAAGCAAGCTATTGTTGTAAATAAATCATTTTCAATGAGATATGCGAAACTATGCATTTGCACCGGGGCTATCCCATTTCTTATTGGAGATCAAAATAAATACATTTATGGTATTCGCGACACTGACAGTGTAGAGATGTTGCAAATGAAATTAAAAGACACGAGGCGAGTAGTAGTCGTAGGCAATGGCGGGATTGCAATGGAATTCGTATACCTCATAAAAGGGAAGGAGATGGTATGGGTGATTAGGGATGGAGATATAGGATCAGTTTTTCTTGACAAGGGAGCAGCTCAGTTCATGTTATCCGAAATAAGAAATAACGAGACAAACGCAAAAAGGTCCTTGCGTGCCCGTTACACAGAGGAAACTAGATTCAAGAGCAGCGATAAAGAAACTCTGAGTGTAAAAGGCAGTGCATTGGGACCAGATTGGACCGATTCGCTGAATATGGGAGACGTTTTAACGCAGAAAAACATACAAATTGAATACAATTGTGAAGTAGAGCGGGTCGTAACACGCGATGAGCTAGTAAGGGATGAGGCATCTCTTGAAGACATCCAAGATTGGCCTGTGTTGGTCCGCCTTACGAACGGGAAGTTGATTGGGTGTGACATGATAGTGTCGGCCACAGGCGTACGGCCTAAAACTGAGCCATTCTCGTCGGAACCTCAGTTAAAACTGTCAGCAGACGGCGGCATCATGGTTGATGAAGAGATGTGCACCTCCATACGTCACGTCTATGCAGCAGGGGATGTCTGTAGTGTCAACTGGAGAGGAAACGCGGTCAGAGATCGATTCTGGTTTCAGATGAGACTGTGGACACAAGCGCTACAGATGGGGAACTATGCAGGGAAGTGTTTGGCAGCGCATACCATGGATGAACCGATTCTTCAGGATTTCTGCTTCGAACTGTTCACACACTCTACCAAATTCTTTGGATATCCAGTTATCCTGTTAGGAAATTTTAAAGGGGAAGGCTTAGACAATAATAAAGTGGAGTACCTTCTGAGGTACAGCAAGAAGATGGAATATGTGAAGCTGGTTCTGTATCAGGAGAGATTGGTGGGAGGAGTGCTAATAGGAGATACAGAATTAGCAGAAATGATAGAGAACTTAATCTTGAACCAACTTGATTTGACAGATCTGAAAGAGAACATTCTCAACCCAGATATCGACATGGTAGACTATTTTGATTGATTTCCAATTAATGTGTCATTCTATTTGTCATTGGGAAATGCTATATTATTATAAAAGTGATACTAATCAATGTCATTGCAATTTATGAACAAATCATTCGAAAGCACAAACATTTTTATAAATACTTTAAAACTATGCAATTACTATAAATTAAAACGAAAGTCAATTTAACGATTTAAAAAGATAAAACAAGTAAAAGCCAAATTAAAAAATGGTTTTAAATAAATAACTTGTTACCAGGCATTTTTTGGAACCAAATTCACCACTCCCGGACCCTGCGTTGTGATAATTACTGGCGTACTGGACTTTGGCAATTCCTGTATCGAAGTGTTTGAGGCCGTGCCCGTGCTAGAGGATGAGGGAAGATAGAGGGTAGTGGATCGAGAAGCGGAGCTCAAATTATTCGATTCAGGTCCTGACCTGACTTCGATCTTGTTATTTGGTAGGGCTTCGCTAGCCATAGAAGCAAGTTCCATCATATCATATCTGCCACGAGCTTTCCCCATTACTTTCATAGAAGCTTGACTCAACCCAGTTTGGCTTGTAAACGCAGACAAGTCAGTGCTGCTGTAATACTCAGTGATGTGAGAGTCCGAGTCTTTCATGCTCGTGGTCGGTTCTGGTACAGAGAGATGTGGAGAAATACAGTACTCGGTCTCAATTTCTTTGTCTTGGATCTTCCAGAACCTAGGATTGGTTTTCCAGAACGGATTCATAGAATTCTCAGACTCGTCCAGGACACTCTTGTCCTTTTTAGGTTTTTGAGCTTCTTTACGGCCAGATTTTTTCATTTCTACGCTGTTTCTCATACTCTTTTCACTCAGCCTATCATCTCGGTCCCTACTCAAGCTACTGAGTGGAGTGATGGTGTCATCATTGTACAAAATGTCTCCCGCTTCCTTCTGTCTCATCGGATCTTCTGGCATCTTTCTCAGCTCCATCTCGTCTTCAATAGAAGAAATTCTTAACCTCTCTCCCTCATCTGGATGTATTTTTCTAAAATAGTTCAAAATTATTTAAAATCATAAGTATTTTCAAAAATTAGTAATTCTAATTTTGAGAATTTAAAAAGCTTAGAACTTACTTTCTCGAAACGATAATGTGTGCTTTCTCATTCCAGCATTTATAGAGTTTACAAATAATGAATGCAAGGATGAAGAGAGCCAAGGCAAATAGAACTCCTAAAACAAATGTGACCAGAAGGTAAGGAAGCAGTTGGTTGAGAGAGTTCGTGCACTGGAGAGAGAAGGGGGAAGGAAGCAAATCCACTCTGTTTCCCAGGAGCTCTAGCAGGACTCCTCCTGGTACCACATAGTTTGTAGTGGCGTTGGAATTTAATGGAATATCTGGAAGAGACACATAGAACTGAACTTCTAGCTGTGCTCCATTATCCGTACTGACAGTAAAGACATCCTGGATCATCACGTTATCTGTACCGAACCATTCTGTTTGACTGTAAGGACACAGATAAATATAGAGACAAATAGCTTGAAGAATTGTTTGGATATTATTAGTAATTAATGTCAGGAACGAAAACACTTGAACCAATTTCGAATTTGTCGCCACAAGCTGTGCTACCCTACCCTTGTTATCTGAACTTCGATTATCCTAGTTCTCGGGTCCCAGCTCCCACCCAGCTCAGAGGCAGCTCGGTGAATCGAAGTTGTACTACAAACTTCGAAACATTCGGCTGATTTCACAAATGGTTTAGATTCATTTCGAGTTTAGCGATAATTATACAATATTATTGCAGCTGCACACATACTATTACATACTACGTACATTGTTCGAGATAACTGTTCTAGCGTGTTCGGGGTTTTCGAGTTTGTTCAAATTATGTTTAAGCTTTCCGTACTAGGCGTCCATTATGTTTAATCTGCTGCTTCACAGCGCTACTCGCGATGGGATGTGGAACTCACCACACTCCACGAATGGATTAAAAAAGTGAATGGAAACATAAAACCCTGTGAATGGAAACATAAAACTCTCAATTATTCAAATTCTCAGGTAACGAAAATGTTTGTGTCTCTGTGATCAGAGCTTTTTATATTTCCAAACTTAGCTACTTAGCCGCAAAATAATGGTTTTGAGTATAATATTCAAAATGTATACAGAAGAGAAAACAAGAAGTTTGTATTTGTAGTATAAAAGAATCTTTTTCTTTGAATGATACCCAAAACTTAAAATGTCTCTTCTGAATAAGATTTTTCCAATCCACTATCCAATACTATTTTTGGACAAAATAATTACAATCATGAAGTTCCCGGAAAAATACAAATATTCACTTTACAAAGTGTTGGCATGGGTGACTACGTACTACTACTACTTTGCGTTGTTCTACATGTACATGCCCCTCAGTGTTGTGAAAGGAACTCTCAATCCTCCGTGCTTACTCGAAAATGAAACAGGGAATTGGACAATCCAAAATGTTAGTGAAATCAATAACTGCAAGGGTTGGGAACCGTTCATTGGAGATCACGGAAATACTCTGCTTGGTATTTTAGATTTCAGTTTATTTTTTTCCTACGCAGTGGCAAGTTTAATAATCGGGAACATTTCTGACCACTTCGATTACCGCTACACTCTTTGCATCAGTGGGGTTTTACAGATAATAGCATCGCTTCTTTTCGGTTCTGGCTATTATTTAGGAATCCACTCTTTTGCATATTATTTGTTTTGCCAGATTTTGTTAGGAGTAGGTTCGAGTTCCTTATCAGCATGTCTTGGCGTGGTTGGGAAATGGTGTAATGGGAAGAGGAACGGTAGTATCTTGGGGGTCTGGTCTACTTCCCTACCAATGGGCAGGATAGTTGGCAAACTTGTCCCAGGCATCTGGTCAGACTACGCTTGGGGTGTTTCTTTTTATTCCTCAACATTTGTAATAGCCACAGCGACCATTTTAGTATTTATCTTTTTACTCCCAGAACCTAACTACCTGGACAAGGGTAAGAAAGAGATCGAATCTGCTAAGAACACAAATGACCACACTCAACAGG
Source organism: Aphrocallistes beatrix (assembly GCA_963281255.1). Taxonomy (NCBI): domain Eukaryota; kingdom Metazoa; phylum Porifera; class Hexactinellida; order Sceptrulophora; family Aphrocallistidae; genus Aphrocallistes; species Aphrocallistes beatrix. Next base: position 1,731,104 of record OY725493.1, read on the forward strand.
AAACGATCTGTATCCTTAAAGCCCTCTGCATTCCAGGAGTAATAGAATATTCAATCGTGTTTTTCAACGCCTTGAGTGCATACATTGCTTTGCTTTTCTGGATTCCATATATATTTACAATAACTGAGATAGAGGGTGTGAACTATGCAACATCTACATCATCGAAGTTCTCAGTCATTTTTGACGTAGGTAGCTTATTCGGTTCTGTGATCGGGGGAGGATTGGCCGATTTGGTAGGTTCCCATGCGATCGTAGTCTCTCTTTACCTCTACCTCTCTATTCTACTGCTCTACTGTTACTACGCGTTATTTAGCATCAAGCTAGTCTACAATTTGTTCGTTCTATTCCTTATAGGATTAACCTTGGGAGGCGTACAAGTCATTCTCTTCAACTGCATATCAGTAGTCATAGGGAACAAGAAATCGCTGAAAGGGAATACCAAAGTGATTGGCACCATCAACGGGATCATTACCTTTTCCGGATGTGTAGGTGGTGCCTTTGGAGCATTTCTTGTAGGAATCATAATTCAATATGGGATTTTTGGGGTATTTCTAGCATTGATGCTAAGTACATTAATCTCTGCTCTCTTCCTAACCAGAATAACCGTCAAGGATTTCTACCGTCTGGTGAAGAGGGTCTACTCCAACTTGTGCGATCGTCATGTTTATGTTGTGCAGGTTTAATTAATGATACAATAACTATAGAGTTTTGTGTGTATGATTGTGATGATTGTAAATTAAATGCTCATTCAGAAAAAGTTATTAGGAGAGTTTACTAAGCGGGGCATATATAGATGTCTTGCTCTGAAGTACTGTTAACATCTGATTTCTCAAATGCCATTTATTTCTAACGCTTTTCTGTTTCCCCTGAAAAATTATAGCCCTCAACTCTATCTAGCTTTATATATTTTTGAGTAAGCATAGATACAAAAAGACAGTAGTATTTTATAATTTATCCTAGAGGATTAATGGACCAAACTCTCCATGCTGGTAAAAAGAAACTGACAGTACTTTGACCTTATTCATTCTGACTGTAACCTAATTGGATCACTTGATCCAATTTATCAAACCAGCATGATAAGATTTCTGGCGCTAGCAAGAATCGTGATCAAATGTTTGACATTCATTTTATCGCTCGAGGTAATTCTAATCTACCTAACTTGGCAAGTTTATTCCCAAAAATAGAGAAAGGTACCCGGAATTTATAATTCAGTTCCAATTCGACTTGATGATAAAGTACGCGGCATTAAATAAAACTTCATTAATCGATCAAAGATTTCGTGAATATTTCCTAATTATTGACAGCCTCAATGTCCCTTGAGATAATGTACTTTTCAAAAATGTACATCTCTATCAGCTGAATGCGGATAAGCGTTCAATAAAGAGTGATATAACTTATCGTATTGTTAATTGAATGGATTGAACAATGAAAGATGGGTCCTCATTAAAACTGCTAAGACACATCATCAGCTTCGATAGAAATCCTTTGCTCTGAGATAAGGCTTAAGACAATGTTAATCATAACTATACGGACTTGAATTGCATCACCTTTCGCAATCTTTTACTGAAATTGGATGGTAGTGGGAAACTTTCTTTTGGATAAAGAATAACTATGATACCTTTAGAATCATGAGAGTTTGCTATAGAAGGACGCCATCCAAGCTTTCCTAATATACCAGTAGGCTGAAACCTTGGCGAGGGATTACTATAAAATCCTTAATAAATGGAGAGCTACAGTAAGAATAATGGTTGGACTTGAGACAGGTGTTTGCAAACTAATTTATGATCACAATAATGCTAGCTGTAATGTCAGCATAGAAGACATACTCCTACACAACGAAACCAACACACCCCTCCCCAACATAGCCCTACTGATTCTAGGTAGCCTGTGTTATATTGTCATATGGCCCTGCTTAGTTTATGATTTTAAATGCATTCCTTTCGGAAGAATCGCAGCCGTTCTCTTCGGATCAGCCCTAATGGCAGTGACATTAGTACTCACACAGGAAGAGGTGTATTGCGTATTAGGAAGGAAGAACAGTTTGCAAACGCTCTGCTTGCTCCTCGGCATGATGATGTTCGCGTATTACTTAGAAAGGGAAGGGTTGCTCTCTCGCCTCCTCAAACCGCTAATGAAGAGACAGCGATCTTTCTATTCGATCCTCTGGGTGATCTGTCTCATTTCAGGAGTGCTCTCTTCCCTCATTACCAATGACGCTACGTGTGTCTTATTGACGCCTCTCATTTTACACGAACATGTAAGGCAGAGGAGAAATAAAAGAGAGTTTCTTCCTCTGCTACTCGGCATCGCCACCTCTTCTAATATAGGCAGTGCGGCTACTGTTATGGGGAATCCACAGAATGCATACATAGCAGCGAATGTTGGATTAAATCTCTCACAAACATTCCTATCCCTTTTCCCTGCAGCATTCGTCGGCCTCTTCATTAACATAGGATTACTCTACGTATACACGTACTTCTTCTACCTGAGAAAAACAAAGTGCTCCAAAGAAGATTTGAGTATCAACGCTGTACATAGAGACGTATATACTGACTTGAGCTCTGGTAGTCACGTCGTACACACAACACAGGATAACATAACTGAGAGCAGTACCAGGCATGCCTATTATGATGATGTTATTACAGAAAACGAATGCAGTGATGTTAAAAACGGAAACATGATGAGCCAAAATGGATCGGTAGTCCATCCTACCATTGAGGAATACAGCAATGGAAATGGGAATTTCCAACACATGGTAGAGAATGATACGAATGTGTTGATTGGCGAGGGAAAGGATTGCGAAAAATTACCACTTCTGCAGTACAACCTTCTAAAAAGGATGAAAGTCTTCTCTACATGTGCGCTGCATCACAAAGTAAACAAACAGCCACGATACATACCTACAGATGCAGATCCAAATCAGGAGTTAACGACGTCATGGGTAATGCTGTTTGACCCAGACAGCTCCAGGTTAGATTTCGATGATATTATCTATGCCCCATGTAAGTTCTGCATTCACACACCTTCATTCAACCGATTCTTTTGGTGCATTCTTGTGTTCTTCCTCTCAGTTACCATCATATTATTGTGTATTCCCCACAACAACTCCGCCAATCTGTACTTCGACATAGGACTCATTCCAATCGGGATAGCAAGTTTGCTCTTGCTAATCGACGGAATTATCAACAAGAGAAGCAGCACTGAGACAATTAGACACCTCGACTGGGGTGTGATCCTACTGTTCTGTGGGCTATTCATATGGCTGGAAGGATTCAAAAAGACGAATGTACCGAAAGCTACCTTTCACCTGCTCAAGGATTACATGGGGGTTCGCTCATTTAGTGGAGTATTAATCTTCACGCTATTTATTATTATCGGCTCTAATCTAATGAGCAACGTGCCAATGGTGATACTAATTGTTGACTACATCAAATGCCTCCCTGGAGTACAAAGTACAAATGCGAATGAGAGAGATTATATCATTCTAGCAAGTCTGATGTTAGCTTGGGTGTCAACGATCGCAGGAAACTTCACACTCATTGGGAGCGTAGCAAATCTAATCGTAGCCGAAAAAGCCAAACGCCACATCAACTACGACTTGAGCTTCTTTAACTATCTCCCATTCGGATTCGTTTCAACTATTGTTGTTCTGCTTTTAGGTTTACCAATAATCTATTTATTGGGAATCGCAGTAGTGCATATTTAGCAGTTAGGTTTCCACGTAAAAACAATTCTTTGCCATGGGATCCATTCAAAGAAGTATTACGTCTAGTCTATCACGCACACTTATATTCTCTCTATATATTTCATCTAAATAACATGACATAGCTTGTGTATTGTAACTTTTATGTTAATATGAAGATTGAAGCTAATTTCTATACGAATCTGGCCTAAAAGTTAACCAATGGTTTCTGAATTGATTCATAAAAAACTACCGGTAGATTACCTACCTGTTAGAAGAGCAATCTGCTATAGAACATTCGAAAGGATGACTGATGCAATAGGTTGTGATGATGTTTGCTGTTATAAGCTTGAAATGGTCCACTACTTCATCCCACTAAAAATAAGAATGATCATTGACTAATTATGAGAAACGAAATTACAAGGAGACATCTTTGTGATTCACCCTTAAAATATGTTTCTATTACACGTGATAATCAGTTTTTAGTATTTTAACAGCAATCGAGTTCATCATCAGCCTTATGTGACATCACTTCATCAAAAATGCAAATACAGTACAGTTATCTATATTTCTTAAAGTTTGCTTTCAAACACGTTTCCTCGCAAGATAGGGCGCCGAATTATCACCTTAAGTTAAAAATTAATTTTACAAACAAAATATATGTCCACAGATCATCGAGAAGGTGATCTTTGGAAGTATACCCTAGAAATCACTTGCCAGTTCTTCAATCAATTTGAGTTAAAGTCATTTTTAATAAGATGAAAGTTAGTGCTCTGCTCTCAAGGGTAAATTACGGCGTAGAGGTCAAAATTGAAAAAAAGTTGTCAAAATTTGATTCAAAGTTATTGAGCCAAGTGGGCATTTTAGGTCAAAAAGCCTCCAAAGGGTGCTTGGTGGAGTTTTCGGTGCAAAACTACAAATTTCAACCTCATTCCCGTCCGAAAGTGGGCTTTTTATATAATTTTTATATTTTGACCTCTACACCGTGATTTAACCTATACTATATTTATAAAGAGATAATTCTCTAGAATTGCGATACTGACTTACGTAGTGACGTGAAATGTTGAAAAATATCGTAATAAGATTCTCCAGTCCTTCTGATTTAACTGCAAGTGCCAGCTGTGTTGCATTCAGTCCAGGTTGTTTCATGGACTTTTGAACAGTGGTGACTAGCACCAAAAAGTCGGTGCACAATTCAAACATAGCAGATCCGTCACAGCATACGACGTTGTGAAAATAGGCGTTAAACAGGGAACCGTTGTGAGAAGCACGTGCTTCTTCAGTCAGGAAGTAGAGGAGCCAAGTGGTGGGGTCGCCTTCTTGGATAAGAACGAAATAATCTTGAGAAATAGTATTCTCCTCGTAGTACCGTAAGCTGGTCATTTCCTGAGAGTCCATGTCTGAACAGTTGAGCCTCCCGACCAGTTCTCTAGAGCGGTTGGATACAGATGTGGTGTGTAGAGTGAGGACAGGAGGGCAGAGGGGGGCGTTGTCATTAATATCCATCACACGCACCGTGATCCTGACCTGTGAGCTCCTGGTACTGGTCTCGGAAGGATCTCCATCATAGACGTCTACGTATACGATGTAATAGGACTGTTGTTCGTAGTCCAGTTTATCTACAAGGTAGATGTCGCCAGAATGTTCGGCTATGGTGAATAGAGAAGTCTTTGGCTCAGTATGAGTTATATTGTATCTGATGGGAGTAGAAGGGTCGTCTGGATCCTCTACTACTAAACTGTGTATTTTCTCCCCGACAGTGTAGTTCTCATACAAGTATACAGTGAAGTTGGGATTCTCCACTAGAGGAGGGTACTCATTGACATCTAGTACTTCCACTATCGTAAGGAATTCGTTGCTTACATTAGCATTCACTGAGCTGCTACACGACTGTCTCAGTTCATAACTACTCACTTCTTCATAATCCAAACTCTTATCTAGAACTAGTTGACCAGACTGCATATCAAGTGAGAAGGTGAGGTTGGAGTTACCACTGAGTACTCGATACTGTATTTCATGTAATACCCCGTCGCAGCTAACATTCCCTACCAGAGACCCAGTTTCCTGATTCTCTCTGACACGGAATATAAAGACCGGATTGAGAGGATAGATCTGGAGATTTTCTGGTTCTGGAGAGCTGGTATTGATTAGATCGATTCTTAGCTGTGTAGTAGTGGATAGGGAGTGTACGGGATCATTGTCATGTGCCATTACAAAGATATTGAGGGGAGATGGAAGAGAGAATACAAGTTTGCTAGAAAGAAACAACTTTCCAGTGTGTCTAGAGAGGTATAGTCCAGGGATGGTGTTAACGAGTGAATAGGAGACTTTGTTGTAAAAGATATCTGAGTCTACTGCTAGGAATGTAAGCAGGAGAGCTCCCAACTCTGAATCACTATAGAGCTGGTAGTGAGATGGAGACATGAATGAAGGAGAGAACTCGTTACAATCTTGTACCGAGACTGAGATCCCGATTGTGAGCGTAGCATTATGAGGGAATACAACTGTCAGTGTGCTCTCGTATAAATCAGTTGTTTCAGCATCAAGCGGTCTAGATGTAATTATTCGACCTTCAGATGTGACAGAAAAAGTTGCAGAGAATAAGTCTGCATCTTCTAGCATGTAGTCAACAGCTGATGCACAGCTAATGTTGAATAGAGTGGAATTCACACCTGTATTCTCAGGAGTTAAGATGGAGTAGAAATACTGATCACAAGTATAGTTCATCTCATGCAAAATCGATACTGATAGAGTGCCATAGTTCGCGAGTTGCCTAGTCAGAGACTGGTCCTTCACTCCAACGGATACTTCAAGCGCTGTGTAAGCTACATGATGCACAGGATATCTCAACCAAATGTCTCCTGTACGGGAGTCAATATAAAATATTGAAGCGCCTGTCGTCATGTTTAAGAAGTAGAATAGCTCTCCATCCCTCCCGCTGTCTCCGTCTACAGCCCTCACCGCGTAGAGACGGGATGACAGCAGGGTTTGGCTGTCTATCTGGAGGGAGTAGGGTAGGTTGATGAAGTGAGGGTAGAATTCATTGGATGGCTCGACAAATATGGATATTTCGATCTGAGTTGAAAATGTAGAATTAGGTTCTGATACTATCAGTACGCCAGTGTACTCTGTCGCTGTTTCATAATCTAGTTTTGTGGTTAGCACTAGGGAACCGTTGATAGGTGTTAGGGACTGATGGATAGGAGATGACAAGGATAGTGTGAGCTCACTGCTCAACAGGATGGAATCGGGATCAGAACAAGAATATGTTGCAACCACTGAGTGGAGGGGAGCAGACTCATTGATGAAGATAGGCAGGTAGCGAGGGTAGCAGATGGGAGGGAGGGTGTTTTCATTGATGACCTGGATCTGTAGCGTGGCTGTGCTGGTGAGCGGCTGTGAGGATAGATCAAATGCGGTTATTGACACGTTATACAGTGAGGCTATATCGTAATTCAAGGAAGATATGAGGTAAACACTTCCAGATAGGGGGTCAATAGAAAATGTGTTATTTTCCGCAGATAGGCGATATACCACTCCGCCATCAGGCATAGCATCTGCATCTGTAGCAGATACGTTCAGGAGGCTAGTCCCGACCAGTGTCAGCTCACTGAGAGTGAGGGAGTAGAGAGGTTGAGTGAAGAGCGGCGTGTACTCGTTCACAGGTGTCACGATCACCTGTGCAAATATAGGTGTGAAGAGAGGGGACTGGTCGCGTCTCACTCGAATCTCTAAGAAGTACTGCATGATTCCAGACTCGTAGTCTAGAGGAGAGTGCAGTGAGAGGGATCCTGCCTCAGATAGAGAGAAAGGAAGAACCGAATCGTAGTTATGAAATGAGAAGTTGAGTGAGCTGTTGTTCGCACAAGAGAACTGTGCCAACGGCAGTTGTACCGGACTCGTCTCTTCTATTTTTATAACTACCAGCTGCCGGGGGCAATCAGGGGGTCTGTTAGTGAGAGACTCAGTTACGGTAACATGGACCGTAGCTGTGTCAGTGAGGGGAGAAGGAGAAGCTGGGTAGTTGTTAGCAGAGAGGAGAGTCAAGTTGTAGAATGAATCCGTTCTGTAGTCCAAACTGCCCCGGAGGTAGAGAGTTCCTAGAGAGACATTCTAAACCGATAAATGACTGATTATGAAATTTTTTAATACATTTAAACTAATCACATCGTTGCAAAATAGTTCATTGTGAAATGTAATGGCTTATTTAAGCCAATACTTAGAGATTAACCTGTGTTAGGATGGAGATAGAAGAGTTGGGTATGATCCAACAAGGAGTAGAACACATTGGTCCCATAGTTTCCGGTATCTCGGTCTACGGAGGTAACCTGGAGCAGCTCTGTACCTAGCTGTGCTTCTTCTCCCACGCTGAGGGAGTAGGAGGGCGAGGAGAAGAGAGGAGGGAACTCATTGATGTCAGACACTGAAACGAAGAGGGTTGTATAAGATGTGAGAGAAGGAGAGGTACAACAGCTACAAGATATAGTCAGCTCGTAGCTGGAGGCGTTTTCATGGTCGAGGCTTGCAGTAATGAGACCAGTGGACGGGTCTATTTTGAAGGTGTCAGAGGAGATGGAGTACGTGAATGGAGGATTGGGGCTAGAACTGGTGCGACAAGAAACACGTTCAATCTACAATACATGTATATAGATATTGTACAGAAAATAATTTGTTAAACGAATTAATTTTTTTAATTAAATATTAAAACTCGTCTAGACTTACGTCTTGTGAGTTTATATTCTCTGAAACGGTGGCGAAGTATACGCGTTTTTCGAAGTGCAGGTCATCAGGAATATCCAGCAGTGTGAGTCTGAATGTGACGGAGGAGTTCAGGTCCCCGGGAGTTCCCTGTATGGGAGAGTTGGAGGCTGTTATCTGTAGTGAGTACACGGACTTCCTCTCTCTGTCCAGACTTCTGAGGAGGTAGAGAGACCCGGAGTAGAGGTCTACGTGGAAGAGACCCTCCTCTTCTGTCGAGGTTAGGAAATAGTAGATGTCTCCGTCTCTCCCAGAATCCATATCAGAAGCAGTGAACTAAAGACAATGATTTTTGCATACCTTAGCTAAGTAGAAATTTCGTGATTGACTCGAGCAGGTTGGGCTCTGAGACGACTCACACGGAATTATGATGTCATTGTCACATATTTTTATAAATTCATAAGTATTTACCATGCATGATTCAAGCATTGTTACTCGGTTATTGATGGTTCACAGGGCCCTGATGTGGAATACAAGTGTAATCCCTGAGGACAGGAAGTGCATAGGCCAGCGAAGCGTGCTTGTTATAATATAATTATATAATAATTATATAATAATTATATAATAATTATATAATTATTATATAATAATTATATAATAATTATATAATAATTATATAATAATTATATAATAATTATATAATTATTATATAATAATTATATAATAATTATAATAATTATATAATAATTATATAATAATTATATAATTATTATATAATTATTATATAATTATTATATAATTATTATATAATTATTATATAATAATTATATAATAATTATATAATTATTATATAATTATTATACAATAATTATATCTTATATATTAAAACGCTAGGATTTTTATTTGTGTTTGTCAGAATTGATTGAAAAATTGGCAAGTGGTAGAGATATGAAAATTGGCAAGCAGGTGTCAAATGATAACTACGATTAAGTTCAGAGCGAAATTTTCACACCAGATCTAAGCGAATTTTTAGCTTCCAACAGTTGACATAGGGGTTTTGGGGTGTATATTTCGAATATCATATTTTCAGATCGATATGATAAATGATTTGTTACTTTTGTTTACATTAGATACACAAAGTACAAAATATAAAAATAACTAGAGACTGGCTTCCAACGGTTGACATGGGTTTTCCGGGGTGTAGATTTAGAATATTATATTTTTGGATCTATTGAAAAATTATTTGTTAACTTTTGTTCACAATATTTATATAAAGTTAAAAAAATCCCAAAATAGTCTAGATTAAGTAACTCCAGGCGCCCGCAGGGCGCTCTGCGGACACAAAGTGTCCGCAAGCCGCGCAGCGCAAGCAAGGATTTTTTTGTTTTTTTTGTTTGTCCGAATTGATTGAAGAATTGGCAAGTCGTATATATATGAAAATTGGCATGTAGGTCAAATGATGCTTTCAACGGTTGACATGGGTTTTTGGGGCGTAGATTTCGAATATCGTACTTTCGAACCATATGATAAATTATTGTTTATATTTGTTTACAATAGATATATCGATTCTGAATTTGTTGATATCCCCATCGACTCAGCGAACACAAAGTGTTCGCTAGCCAGCCACGCTACGCAAGTGTGCGAAGCTCGCTTGTAGTATAATATTCCGTAATAATAAATAGCTGTGACTCAAAGATACATGAAGAAGCTCATAGAGACGTGGTCCAGTTACAAGCACCGATTCGTGCCCTGGCTCTACCTCAATTGGAGGACTCGCCGTGTTGCCATCAGACCGAGAGCAGCGCTGCTACAGAACACAGACGAGTGCATTAGCTCCCTGTTAGAATTCCTAACCGAGCTAGCTACGACGCTACCACACCACTACCTGTACGCAGATGTCGCACCTGATTGGGCGGTGAGAAGGGGGAGGGAGGTGATGGAGAGGAGATTCGGGTTCATTTGTGAGAGGAGACGGAGTGGTATCAGTAAGGGGGGGACAGGGGTGTTTGTGACAGAGGGATGTGCACCTAAAGAGAGACTAATGTGTCTCTACCCAGGAATGGTATACCTCCCTTTCCACCCTCTATTACTGGTATCTATAAGAAACCGGTACTTACTCCGGTGCTACGATGGAGTGTTCGTAGACGGCAAGAGCACCGGTCTCTCTCGGATCCTCTACCGGTCATGCGCTAATAGGGACAGAGTGGGAGGCAGACTGAGGTGTGATCTGAGCTGGCTGGGTGGTGAACTGGTCAACCCTCTCTCTTTGGGACAGAGAGTCAATAACCAGTCCGATACGAGGGGTGCTAATGTGGAGTATATTGAGATGAGCCTGCGTATGGGACAGCTGGCACCGATGCTACAGAGACTCATGCCTTATACCTGCTACAGCAGTGGCAGTGGAGAGGAGAGTGTTAGGGTGGTGGGGCTTGTTTCCACTCGACAGATTGAGAGAGACGAAGAACTGCTCTCGAACTATCTTACCGTTGTGAACACAACACGGAGTTAATGTGTAATTACTTTTTGAAACTTAAACTTACTTCAGCAATTCTGTTTTCAGGTTTCGTATTCTCAGATATACTGGAAGTGAGAGGTGAGGTAGTGAATCGAGGTGGAAACTCGTTGATAGGCAGGATAGAAACGAGGATGGAGACGAGAGTTGATAAGGGAGGCTCTCCTAGGTCGGAGATCAATACCTCAAGCAAGAAACCGTCGGGAGTCTGCTCATAGTCCAGCGTCTGAGAAAGACTCAGAACGCCAGTCTCGTTTATTGAAAAGGCAGAGTAGTCATTCTAAATACAGAATAATTAACATATTGAATTAAAAATAAACAACTGCTGTCTACTACATAGTACTCGCATGCAATGAATGTAGATACCTGTAGCTGATAGTTTAGAGTTGCGTTATTCCCTGCGTCCACATCCCAACACTGTAGGACCAGCGCTTCGTTTGTAATTGAATTCTCATCGACTGATATTGCATAGAATGTGTGAGTGCATAGAGGCCTGTTGTCATTGATATCGCCTATGCTGATGCTAACATTAGCAGTGTCTACTACCGTGCTGTTACACGATGCTAATGCTATCAGCTCGTAGAGAGGAGTGCTCTCTCTGTCTAACACTGATGCAGTGTATATCGTGTTTGCATCCAATACGAAATGGGAATTCAAGGGGCCTGTGAGAGAGAGGCATAAGCATTCTTGGAAAGAAGCATTTTGTATTTGCAGCTGTAGTTGTAGGACGGGAGTGCCGAGTGGTTGGTTCTCAAGCAAGGACGAATAGTAGTGAGTGGAAGAAAAGTTTGCATAATCTAAAAACAGAAGACATGCCTGTTAATAATAATTATATATATATATAATTATATATATATATTTATATATATATAATCAACATTTCATAATAACGCGACTTGTTTGAATGTTTGATATATCAATTCTTATCTTGAATTTTCTGGTCCTTTCTACTCACAATATTTGTACACGAATGCCTGACTCGGAACAATTAGCTTACTTGCTTTGACAGAAGTTAGCTGCAGTGTGTAGATTAGTAAGAACAGGAACAGCGACATCTTCTTTCCATGGGGTCGATATTGTTGGCACTCAGAGATAGTCGGAATATCCATAACTAGTAGGAAATCAAATATGGTAGATGGTTAGGAATGTATTATCGCTAGAGTGTCTTGGTAACACACACGATTCTATCTTTGACGCGGGACAGACAATTAGTCAGGACGATACATACAAGCTATTCGTCCTAAAAGAATCCAATATCGTCTTAATGAGATTTACTTCGGGATGAACTTTGTAAAATCTTTAGGAAAACATTGCTGAAAACCCTGAAGGCATAAAAACTCAGAATTCCGTTGATATGTAACGGTGCTAAATTCTCCAAACCTATTAATTCACGATTTTTGTCACATATTATCTGATCCCCCTTCTAGAATATCAAATCGTTTATCGCTGTTATGGTTTTCTCGAAATGTACCAAATAAAGAATCATTTACCAATTTAGAATTTAATTTTTCTCAGGCAACATTCAACCCATTCCTATAAAAAGTAATTTCATGTTCTTATAGTGAAATTTGAAATATCAGTTTTTTGTCAAAATAATCAATTTTCTTCTTTTAATCTGTTCACTTTATATTTCATTCCTCCAAACACTGATGGAAGTAGATAGTAATGCATTTGGACAGTTCAGGGATTTTCTAAAATAGATTTTACGTTTCCATGGATTCATCTTCACTCATCCCGCTAGCATCAGATGCAGGAGATGCTGCAGCCTCGACTTCCTCTGTGCTAGCAGGTTCTGCGAGATGCAAGAGCACGTCGACAGGTTTCCAAATTGCCACCGCGGTGCAGCTAGATTCTAGGCTGGAGGTGCTGAGAATAGACTTGATTACGTCGCGCGGTAAAATCTCAGTTGTTCTGCTCATAGCATGTTTGAGATCCTCATCCATTAGGATGCCTGAGCTCTGTGTCTCTTTCTCAAAATCGTCTTCAGAAAATTCATCGCTCGATGGAAGAGCTACTGACATGGCCAAAACTGTGGGGTAATTTGGAGTTTGTGCGTATGCTTGAGTTGGTATCAGCTGACTGGAGGAGATTAAGTGAGAGGTGTCAAGTGTAAGATTGTCGAAGTGCAAACTCATCTCTTGTTCAGATGCGCGGATTTTAGTCGCACTTGAACCTTCATGGATGAATCTCCTCTTCTTCCTGCGCGATCTGTCACGCAGCAGATTCTGCTCATACAAGGGGATTTGCTGCTGTTCGAATATGTTCAACATACGAATGCGACTATGATGAAATATCTGATATTAAACTACTTAATACATAATACTATACAGCAATGTATGAGATTTCGGAGCCTCAGCAACAGGTTTATCCTGTCCAGAAACCCGAATATGTGATTTTTAAAAAAATTTTACACCTAACGGAATCTCGTTCCAGTTTTAAAAATAGCAACTCACATTTCTAAGATTTTTTGATATTTTAGAATTCTGAAATAAATTGTAATTTTCTAATTAACCAAAGAGGGTGAAACTTGGTTCGAAGACTACAGATTGAGAGATCCTATAATATTTCTGTTAAAAATATGTGTAATTATCCATAACGCTATATAAGAATGGAAATAGCATTAACAAACAAATAATTACTAACATAAGCAGAGCAATCATTGTCTCAGGAATGAATATAGAGATAAAACCAAAAATCAGTAACAGCAGCACTCAGTCAGATTCTGTGTCCGACACAGTGATACGATGGAACCCGTCTTTACGCATGTTGAGCTTGTTCTTCCTCCTGGTCAGTTCTCTCCGCACGCGGGCAATCTTGGGGTGTCTCCAGCTGTAGAGAGATACGAAGAAGAGATAGTACAGCCAGAGCAGACAGAGAGCACAGTACACAATCAGGATCGAGATGATGGTGACAGCCAGCAGGGATGCGAGCAGGGCACGCCCTTCCAATCTCTGAGTCACGTGTCGGGACTCTAGGGTCATGTTTGAGAAGTTGGTTGTCCCTGAAGCGGTCAGAGTGACATTGGCCGCTTTGGTGTGGTAGTAGAGGTGTCCTACGATCAGGATGTACTCCCCGGGCGGGACAAGAATCCAGAACTCCCCCTGCTCTGTGGTGTAGAACTGCTTGCTCCTTCCTGCGATCTGTACCGACGCGTTGTAGATAGGATGGTCGTACCTGTCCAGGATTACACCGGAAATGCCCTTGTGTGCAGCCGAGATGAAGTCAACCAACGACTGAGAGTGCCATCTCCAGATTTTCGATATGTCCTCTTCAGAAGGGAAGGGGTAACAGCTAGCGTCGATTGTCAGTTCGAAACAGGAGCTGTGGAGATACTCGTAGTCAGGCCAGGAGTACAAGGCTGGCGACCAGGCGTTACCATTCTTAACCCAATCAACAGGAGAATTGTTGTGTGAAGTTCCACATTCGCCAATCTTCCCCTCAGAGGGCATCCCATCTACGTACACTGAAGCAACGTGTTGGAAGGCGTCATCATAGTCTGTGTTAGACTTGCCACTGTTGGCGAACCAATACAAGGGATAGCTGACAGTGAAAGGGCGGCCTCCACGGACAATTCCGGAGAGGCTGAAGGGTGTGCTCTTCAGCCAGTCAAGCACTGCCTTCGTCTCAGGCTGGTAGCCGGACTTCTCGGGGTTGAGGTCGCTGCTCAGGTTAACTCCGTTGTGGTTATTCTGCGCGTCGCTGAAATCGATCGTGATTTCACCAAGATCTTTATACTCACCGAAAGCCTTCTCAAACCCGTCTGGATTGACAGAAGGGAGGATATGGATGCGCGTGGAGCGAATGAGCTGAGTGATGACTGGGTCCACGAGGTACCCCTCGCACAGCTTCTTAACCAGCAGCAGGAGCAGCTCCCTCCCGATGCCGTTGTCACCACGGATGTTAGCCATGTACTTAAACTCGGGCTCCCCCACTTCGTGTTCCCCCGGCGAGTCAGAGAACTCGATCACGTACAGGTACCGCCCCTGCACGGAGTTCCCGATGGAGTAGAAGCTGGTCACGTTGCTGCACTTCGAGTGGAAGTAGGCCAGGTAGTCCTTGAGAGAGGCGTAGTCGTGGTAGATGAAGTCAGTGGGCGGGTGCTCCACGATCTGAGGAGGCACCTTGTCGATAGACATGTCCACGCTTGGGTCTGTGCCGTTGAGAGGTGAGTTGTCAGGGGGAGGGAGGGAGGTTCCCACCTCCGTAGAAGGATCCGTATTATTTTGCGTAGTGCCTAGTGCCATGCTATTATTGGCAGTAGCGTTCATGGACGAGTTGGTCAGTGCAGTGGTATCACTCGTAGGATTGGCTGTGGAAGTGACTTGATCGTCAGCTGTTGTTGCATCCTGCAATGGCGATAAAGTGAAGTTCACCTGTAGCCCCGGACCAGATGGCACGACTACATTAAGAGCTTGGGCTGGATGGTGGTCTGCATGGTGGACAGAAATGTTATAAACCCCCGGTGCCAAGAGACGCCAGTAGTCCCCGTACACGTAGCTCGTGATGTTGTGCGCTATCCCGTGAACGGAGATGTTAGCGCCTTCCACGGCGTGGCCCTCCTCATCAGACACAAATCCCCTCACACCTATCCGCGACTGCTCCATGTAGCTGATCAGTGCCTCTCTGTTCGCCCCCCAGTGCCCGGTTAGGTGCTTGTCTTCTGGGTACTTGCAACAAGACAGCTCGAGCGTAATCTCCATGCATCCCCCCTTCAGGTAGTTGTAATCTTGCATCCCTCCTACCAGATCGTACCAGTTGGCGCCATTAGTGATACCGCCCTCGAATACCTCTTCACCACATCTGTCTCCAGGAAGAGACATCTCGGTGTGAGCCTGCGCGTACACACTAGCCAGAAGCTTGAAAGTCTCGTCGTCTGGAGATTTGCTGTAGACGCTTCCATGTGTCCCGTGGGTGGGACTGTCGTCGAAAGGGTAGCTAGCCACCACTCCGCCCCCGTGGAGGTTGGCAGAGAGCACGAAGTGTCCGGAGAGAATCCAGTTCATCACAGCCTTTGTTTCAGGCTGAGGGTTCGTGACACGACGCGTCGCGAATTGATCAGGAAAGTTCCTATTCAAATCTATATCGTTCAAATTGTTCCTGTGACCAAAGTTACAATGTCCCGGGGTTGAGCGCTCGAATCCATCTGGGTTCATAGATGGCATGATGTAGATGTCCGTGTTGTGGATCAGGTGTGAAATGCGTGCGTCACTCTTATGTGTAAAACAGATCAGCTGGATCAGGTAGATGAGGATCTGACGGCCGACTGTCTCGTCTCCGTGCATGTTCCCGATGTATTTGAACTTGGGACGGCCCGGGAACCCCGCCATCTCGGGGTCCATGTGTGCGCAGTGAGTGAGTCGAAGCGCCCAGAGATCTAAGCCGCCTGCCGACTTCCCAACTGAGAACAGCTGAGAAATGTTGGCACATTGCTGTGAGCTGTTGAGGAGCGTGAGTAACTGCGTGAGCTCCACGTGCGAGTAGTACGTGTCTGTGGAGATTGTATCCTCAGAATGCGAGTAAGGGAGAAGGAAGAGGAGAGCTGAAGTTAGGATTAGGGAGCAGAAAGCGATGGAATTGCAGAACAGCATTCTAATAGTAAATAATAAAGCAAGACCAAATAATCATAAAACTTTGATGACCTAGTCGGCAACACATCTAAGCAGAGAAAAATCATTGATATTATTTAAACTAACTAAGATTCCTAGATACATAGTTCACATATATTATATATAAGTATGTCAACTTGGATAGGGAGATATAATATTATTTTTTAGTGCTTAGCTATTCAACTACGTGCTGTATAGAACATTAGTTCATTTCGACACTCGAAATGATGTTTAGCATAGTTGTACAAGCAGCTCTCGGTGTAACAGCCATCATACTTCTATTCCTAATTTGGAGAATAGTGAAAAGTATTCTCATCTTCCTCGCCATCCCAGGTCCTCCTACCGATTGGTTATTCCGCCACGAAGTGAACGAATTTACATCTTCTGCCGATCAGGTTAGGGAGTTTAAAATAAAATGGCAACAGAGGTATCCCCGGATATGCCGATATTTCGTCGGCGGGCCTCTGCCTTTAATAGCACTTGCACATCCTGAATCCATTAAAGAGTTTGTAAAACACAAACCACCAAAACCGAAACTCTACAAGAGAATGCTCGGAGACTGGTTGGGAGATGGGTTATTGATATCAAGTGGTAACAAATGGTTTCGTCACAGGAGAATGCTCACTCCAGCTTTCCATTACAACATCTTGAACACATTCATGTCCATCTATGTGAAAGCGACGCATGTCATGCTACAGCAGTGGAAAGAAACTGAACAAAAGGATGGTTACATTGTATTACAGAATTCGATTCCATACTTGTCTCTCGATATTCTACTTCAGTGCATTGGTTCACTCGAAACGAACTGTCAAATTGAGAAGGAAAATATTCAATATGTCAGGGATGTACAAGAGCTAACAGCGATTGCAGTCAAACGTTATTCTAATCCGCTTTATATGTTTGATTGGTATTTTTATACTACACAAGATGGAAGAAATTTTCGAAGAGCTTGTTCTAGATCTCGAAAGTATACATGTGATCTGATCCATCAGCGTAAACAGGTTCTCCTACAATCTGCTGGAACTTCAAGACAGATGAACGATTTTCTAAGCATTTTACTCACAACCACGGATGAAAATGGAAAAGGCTTGACAAATGAAGAAATCTGTAATGAAGTGGACACTTTTGTATTTGAGGGACATGATACCACAGCCACCGCTCTGTTATGGGTATTCTATTACTTAGGAAAGTTTCCAAAATTTCAAGAAATGTGTCGTAAGGAGGTTATGGGATGTGTTGGGGAAAATACATTGACAATAGAAGATCTCTCCCAACTAGAATTTGTGAGTATGTTCATAAAGGAATCGTTAAGACTACATCCTCCAGTATATGCTGTTGCAAGAGACACAGAATATCCAATCACAATTGATGGTTATGAATTACCGAAGGGAACCTTGGTTCAAATGTCATTTTCCCAACTGCATCTGAATGCAGAGTTTTGGCCAGATCCATTCACATTCGATCCTTACCGGTTTTCATCTGAAAATCTACAAAAAGTAAATCCTTACGCTTACTTGCCATTTTCGGTTGGAGAGAGGAATTGTATCGGGCAAAATTTCGCAATGCATGAAATGAAGTCAGTAGTCAGTATCGTTCTAAAGAAATACGAGATTGAGCTCCATCCCAGCATTTCTGAAACCTCAATTATTCACAAGAGGGATATCCTATTCAAACCTGAAACACCTCTAAAATTTTACTTGAAAGAGGCAACTTTCTGAATCTACTCGATTCGTTAGTAATTAGACTTCTCGTTTAGTAGCTTGAGCTCATACGTGTAATTAATAAATCCTGGGGAAAACTTGGAATTATGCTTACTCATTTCAGGTTTGAGCCCTGTTGGGCGGGTAGGCCATATAAATTCGTATTCATTACTTAAATAGAAATAACTCCCAAGTTGTCCCCGGATTTTAGTAGTTAACATAAGTAAATAGGGTATTTGTATATGCACTTGAGTAATTGCATCAATATATATTTTTGTATGTGAAGTTTGTACGTTTGTTTCCAGTTATACAAAGCTTTCTTTATTAGTGCACCATTGTTAGTATTTTAAAAAACTATACTATAAAAGACGGATAACACTGTATCGTAACGAGGGTGGGGGGAGGCTAAGGGCTAATAGAACTTGTGCAAGTATAATCTGGAAACTCTGGCCGTAAAATATAGAAACACACACACACTGCTTACCACCTCAACTCCAACCAGCAATCCACAAAATTACCAATCAATCACTGTGGTGAATAAATCTGAGTATCAAATATCTAATATTTGAGGCTCGACCGTGATGCGACAACGCTATAACTGAGCTCCTGGTAAACTCTCCTCACCCCCTTTTAGTCCAGATCCATTATAGATGCTGTATGGCGTGTAACTTCAGTCCGTCCCTCTCCCCCGACTCGGCTCGTCTTTGGGAAATCAAAAAAAGTGAAATGAATTGCACAAAATTTTAAACATACATCCTTATACTATTAAAACTCGATTAATGTATATTTATTTATTTATATATCCTTACTCATAGTATTCTATATACTAAGGCAATGGCACTCACCAAAAAATTAGTACCATGGATTGGTTAAATACTTCAAAACCAATAATTTTGATATTGTAGATACGTATTTCAATTTTCCATCAATTTAGGCATTCACCCCCTGACAAACTAACTATTATTTCAGAACAATTGAAATGAGATATATTATTTGGTTTTTAATGCACATAGTCGAATTATTTAATACTTAATACATACAAAATATCAAAAGAATAGTTAATCACAATATTGAGACTTGAGGGACAGACTTGACTTAGCTTGAGGGACAGACTTGACTTGACATGACTTGACTTGACATGACATGACTTGACTTGACATGACTTGACTTGACATGACTTGACATGACTTGACATGACATGACATGACATGACATGACATGACATGACTTGACTTGACTTGACTTGACTTGACTTGACTTGACTTGACTTGACTTGACTTGACTTGACAAATAAACAAAGAATATACTTGTATTAAATTAGTTCTTGAATTTAGCCAGTTTACTATTCTCTTGTTTCAATACTAGTGCATTATATATAGGTCTTAACTTTATTAGAAGTGTATACAATGTTTTAGTTCCATAGTAGCACATGCCAAATGAATAATATTAGTACGGGAAGAGCCAGAATAAATGTTGATGTCTTGTCTCGTGCCTGACCTGTAGTCAGGCACGAGACAAGACATCTCGTCCAAATGATTTATGCAATTAGTATTGTCAAGTGAGGTATTATAAATGAGTAATAGAAATAATATGCAGCAAAACAATACATTATTGTAATCCACTAGTGTTGTATGTGAAGTAAATATAAATATTGTGGTTACATAATATTTTCAAAATGAATATTTAAACAACCATGAACTCACAATATGAGATAATTATATAGTTGATAATAACAGTAATTTAATTAACGGTTCTAGGATTGAAGTATTTAACCAATCCATGGTACCAATTTTTTGGTGAGTGCCATTGCCTTAGTATATAGAATGCTATGCCTTATCCTTACTATTAAAACTCGATTATTGTTTGTTTGTGTATATATATATATATATATATATATCTGTAACGAATTGATTGAAGAAACTGCCAGGCGTAGAAAGCTGATTTTTGGCATGTGGGTGTTTTTTGGCTATGGCTCCAGTAAGTTTTGAGCTCAGACGAAAATGTCGACTCATCATGGAATTATGACGTCATTGTCACATTTTTAAAAGTTAAGCAACACAGTTATTCGAGCATAACTCAGCCATTATAGGAGATAGAAGGCTGAAATTTTAATAGAATCTGTATGCTAACATGCGTCACATATGATTCAACTATCGTCAAAAAATGATGAGTCATCACTTTGTTATGACGTCATCATTACGCATCAAAAATTTTAAAATTGACAAATTTGGTGATTTTTTGAGTGATATCGATTATAACAGTAGGACAGACATATTTAGAGATGCTATCTCCCTTATAATTAACCAATGTGACCCCAGGCGACCGAAGGGAGCCTTCGGCGGACACAAAGTGTCCGCCAGCCGCGCAGCGCAAGCAAGCGAAGCGCGCTTGTTACTATTAAAACTCGATTAATCTATATGTGTGTATATATATCTCTGTAACGAATTGATTGAAGAAACTGCCGGGCGCAGAAAGCTGATTTTTGGCATGTGGGAGTCTTTTGGCTATGGCTCCAGTAAGTTCTGAGCTCAGACGAAAATGTCGACTCATCATGCAATTATGACGTCATTGTCACATTTTTAAAAAGTAAGCAACACAGTTATTCGGGCATAACTCAGCCATTATAGGAGATAGAAGGCTGAAATTTTAATAGCATCTGTATACTAACATATCTCACATATGACACAACTATCATCAAAAAATGATGACTCATCACTTTGTTATGGCGTCATCATTACTCATCAAAAATTGATAAATTTTGTGATTTTTCGAGTGAAATCGATTTTAAAACACTAAGATGGACATATTTAGAGATGTTATCTCCCTTATAATTAACCAATGTGACCCCAGGCGACCGAAGGGAGTGTCCGCCAGCCGCGCAGCGCAAGCAAGCGAAGCGCGCTTGTTATTTATATGGAGACTTGCTCATGGGTGCAACTTTTTCCTTGTACAGGTGTTGAAATGTATTAACCAATCAGAATTGTGTTTTATCATAGCATTTTATATACGAAATAACTTTTTACAGGGGCGGTCTTATTAAACTGTCAAAATTTTCCTATTAAGAAAAATATGTTGGGGATTCAGAGAAATCATACTTTTGACAGGCCTGGCTTATTAAAAGTTGACGAGGTAAAAACTGGCAGTTCAAAAAGGCAGCTGTATACAAGCAAGCTTGTTTTCATTCAAAATAATAATAAAAATTATTTGAAAGAAACAAACTTCCTAAATTTACTATACTCCTAAGTAATTATACTTGTTAGGCCATATGTTAATCAACTACAAATTCATGTATTAAGAGTGGGATAGAGAAGTGCTACATTGAATATCTAAAATTGATCATTCATTTTCTTCTCCATTTTCAAGAAGGTTACGTATTTTGTTTGGTTCATTAAGTGTGTCCAAAGTACATCTGCCAACCCTTTTAATATCAGAGGTCTGGAAACAGCGTGACCAATAACTCTCTCGATGTTGATAGGGTCTTGCTCTTGTCATAAAAATTAGAATATTTTTTCATATCATTTTACTCTCACTAAATTAACTATTTTTAGTGTATTTCATGCTCTAAAGACATCAGAGCTTGCTATAATCTATGAGAAGTTCAATTAAATACAGCTAAACTAAAGTCATTTTACGAGGATTGATTGGAAAGAGAATATAGGCGCCGAATCCGGGTGCTCGAGCCCCCCTGCATCCTCCAGGTTGTCACGCCCTGGAAACTTGGAAAGACCATTCGTCGGATAAAGGTTAAAATGTGCATACAGGGATGTACAGGGATTTATATGCCGACTTGCTAATCTCCTTGTTACTGTATCAATTCATAAATTCGAAAAATCGACGAATAATGAACAATGGAGTTTTAATCATAAAACACAGGTTCAATTGGACCTCTTATTTGTATTAACAAATCTATCATAGAGGCATCGTTCATTCAAATCTGGTGAATCGGAATGTATATCTCAGAGAATCCCTTGTGAGTAAGGGGGGCAAGTACTAGTACCACGCCATCCATGTTAGATGTATGAACTTTTTATTTATCTACTAAAAAGGGGTGAGGGGAGTTAACCAGGAGCTCAGTTATTGCGTGGTGCATCACCGTCGAGCCTCAAATATTATATATTTGTTACTCGTGTTATTTATCCACGCGGTAATTGATTTGATTGGTAATTTTGTGGATTGCTGTTCGGATCTATTAGTAATGTGTTTCTATATTTTACGGCCGGAGTTCCCATTATACTTGCATAAGTATTTGCTCTTAGCTTAGCCTCCCCTCACCATAGTTACTTAATCAAAATATTCGTCTTTTATAGTAGAGTTTCGTTTGAAATAATAATAATGGTGCGCTAACAAAGGAATTTCTGTATCCATTTAATACAAACATATCCGTATTGATGTAAATTCGCACTCAAAGTTTGAATCTAGTTTCTATATATCATAAACTAAACGAAATACGAAAACTTGAAAATGAGAAGAATGTGTATAATCAACTTTAAGCACGTAGTTAAAAGCAGCTCTGCACGCAAGTGTGAGAAGCGCGCTTGAATATACAATGTTTAGAATATGTGTCGATTCTTTATGATATTGGTGTGTGGAAAATCTGTCGCTTGTTTGAAATGATCAATTCAAACAAGTGACAGATAATAAACAAAATTATGGAGCCCATTATTTCAAACTAGTTCACTTCGACCTCTTATTCTCGTATGATATTAAACAGTAAATATATCATGGAGGCATCGTCCATTCAAATCTGAATCTGATAGCATATTTTAGAGAATTTTCTCTATTCATTTTCTATGCCACTGAAGCCATAAAAGTGCCAAGCCATATAAATGCTCGGCATTCTAAACACTTCTTTTAGCAAAAAGGGTGAGGGGAGCTCGGTTATTGATGGTGCATCAGAATCGAGCCTTCAATATTAGATATTTCTACTCGTGATGTTTATACACGCAGTGTCTGATTTGATTGGTAATTTTGTGGATTGCTGTTCTGAGTTGGGATGGTGTTGGTAGGAGGATATCTGCTGGATGTACTTAGGATGGTAAGCAGTTTTCCTATAATTTATGGCTGGATTTTCCAGAATGTTTTATGTCTTGCATAAGCTGGTTAGCTATAGCTCCCCCCACCCTATCATTTATAAATTGTTATTTGTCTTTTATAGTCGAGTTTGTTTGAAACAACTAATCATGGTGCGCTAATAAAGAAAGTTTCTATTGTGTACTGTTATTAATCTATACAAGCGCGCTTCGCTTGCTTGCGCTGCGCGGCTGGCGGACACTTTGTGTCCGCCGGAGGCTCCCTTCGGTCGCCTGGAGGTGACATTGGTTAATTATAAGGGAGATAACATCTCTAAATATGTCCATCTTAGTGTTAAAACCGATTTCACTCGAAAAATCACCAAATTTGTCAATTTTAAAATTTTTGATGCGTAATGATAACGTCATAACAAAGTGATGAGTCATCATTTTTTGATGAAAGTCGCATCATATGTGAGGTATGTTAGTATACAGATTCTATTAAAATTTCAGCCTTCTATCTCCTATAATGGCTGAGTTATGCTCGAATAACTGTGTTGCTTAACTTTTAAAAATGTGACAATGACGTCATAATTCCATGATGAGTCGACATTTTGCTCTGAACTCAGAACTTACTGGAGCCATAGCCAAAAGACTCCCACATGCCAAAAATCAGCTTTCTGCGCCGGGCAGTTTCTTCAATCAATTCGTTACATATATATATATATATATATACACATTAATCGAGTTTTAATAGTAAGGATTGATGAAATTTATTGCACTCAAGTACTCAAGTTGAAATAGCATGTACTATCTATTAAACGTAACAATTTTAGGTTTTAGCTAAATTAAATATATTAACGTTCTAGTGAGCCAGGACAGAGTGAATTAGAATTATATACACTAGACATCAAATTTAGTCGTACCGTACCTTAAAATAAAAAATGTCGAGTGAACGAAGAGAGATACAGTACGATTAAGATTTAGTGTAGTATCAAATTGTGCCTTCTTATCATGGATTAGGCTTGTATCAAATGACATTCACTCCACCATGAATCCACTAAGTAAGAAAGATCATTGTTGAATATATTTAATCATGTCCCAAATTGCAGGGAGTGGAGAAAAACAAAAAGAATTAATTCCCAGATTATCTATGACCTTTGATAAGGGGAAGATCCATCGGTGGTGTAGAGAAGGAAAATATAGCGAAATTGTTGATTTAATAAGTGAAGGTGTGAAGTTACAATCTCACTTAAAGTATGGAACCGGAGTGTTCGGGTATACTCCCCTGCATGAAGCTTGTGCAGCAGGACATAGTCAGATCACTAAACTGTTGTTGAAAGAAGGAGCGGATCCTAATGTGCGCTGTAGCAACAAATACACCCCATTACATCTTGCTACAATACAGAGACACCCTGGGTGTGTGGAGGTCCTAGTCAAGTTTGGGGGAGCGAAGATGAATGTGGAAGACAAATATAACCGAACTCCGCTAAACCTAGCAATCGAGAGAAAAAGCACTCGAATAATCAACTTGCTAATGGGGGAGCAGATGCATCGAGCATGCAAAGACTCAGAAACAGAAGAAATTAACAAAGTTCTTTTAAACGCAAGCAAGTACAAACCAAACCCTATTCTTCCTGAAGATTACGAGCAATGCCTACTAAGCTGTATCGACAGTTGTAAGATCTTACACATGCGGAAAATCCTCCTCTTCTCCCCAGCCCACCACTACACCCAGCTGATAGAGCGGGCTGACATGCGCGGGAACATGGAGATGGTAGCATACTTGTTCCTCTGCTCGGCTGCTGAAGAGAACAAAATTAATCTCATCCGATTTATTCTTAATATGAATGAAGGAAAATCTATTTACTGTGAGAAGACAAATCGGAACAGTACTATAACCAACAGTTTTCTTTCAGAAGATGAGGAAAAACTACTAATGAAGAGTCTACCACAGCTAACCACTAACCTGGATAGGATTATCCCACTGATGCTTGCTAGGAAGAAGAAGAATAGCGCCGCTGTGTTAGAACTACTTTTGAACATTGATTGTAATAAGAAAACGAAAAAAATCGGCTGGCAAGGGTTGAAACTTCAAGAAATTGAAGATAACGTGCTGCAAAAGGTAGTATGGGTGGAAGAACTGGACCTAGGTAACAATCAGCTGAAAAGATTAAACGAAAACATCTGCGTTTGCCTTAATCTGGCCAAACTTGACCTCAGTAAGAATCGACTCGAATATTTCGACCCCCTCTTATTCAGATCACTCACAAACCTGGAAGAACTTGATGTGTCTGATAACTTGCTCACGTCTCTACGTCCAGTTGTTGCTTCTAACACACTGAAAAAGTTCAACCTGTCGGCGAATAAGATACTTTCTCTCCCAGACGGTCTGGTGCTCCCAAACATCCAGCATCTGTCCCTTTCCCACAACAAACTCAACCGCCTACCTTACTGCGTCACTAACATGACCACCCTGGAGGTTCTGGACATTAGTCATAACATGGGTCTTTTCACGCTGCCATTGGCCCTGGGGAAATTGGAAAAATTAATTATTCTGCGTCTGGATGGCCTCCCTGAGCTAAACACCGCTGATTTTCCTAAAACTGCATACGACACAAATAGCAAGAAGATAGTGAGCAGTGCTCTGATACAGCATTACAAGCACAAGTATCAAAATAGTTGTGAGTTCAACAAACTCAAAATTTATGTTGTGGGCAAACAGAATCGAGGAAAGTCTACACTGGTACGAAGAATTAAGGAGAGCAAAGAAGACATCAACATATCTACAGTCGGTATTGAGATGAATGAGTGGACATATCCGAGTGGATTTTCTAAGAAAAGCATCAACTACATTTTGTGGGATTTCGGGGGGCAAGAAGAGTATTATGCAGCACACCAATGCTTCTTAAGCCAGGGCTCTATGTACTTGTTAGTATGGAACATTACCCATGGGGAGATAGGGATACAGGAGCTCATTCCTTGGTTGGATAATATCAAAGCTAGGACTCCCAAATCGACACTGATTATAGTTGCTACCCATCTTGACATGATGGCAGACTTTGAAGAAGTTGGGAGATTGCTAGATCTGCTGTCAGAAGAGGTACACCAATATCGAGGCCTAAGAGTGGAGAAAATCATGTGTGTCAGTTGTTTATCCGGAAAATCCTCCTACATTAGTGAGCTGAGAGAGGCAATCCACCAGACAGCACTGAAGATTAAATCCCAAACAAGTCAGAGTGAAGAAAACGTATTTGGAACCAAAGTACCTCAATACTACTTAACCCTAGACAAGAAAATAACAGCTCTCAACAAAGATCTCAGAAAGCAAAAGAAGAGCCCGATCCTCACTTTGAAAGATTTTAAAAAAATCGTCGAAAGCTGGAACATCTCAGATTTAGTAGGGAAAAGTGAGATCGTAAAAGCTATCAACTTCCTGCATAAGGCCGGGAAATTGCTCTATTATAATGACCCTAACAGCGGTCTTAACGAATTAGTGTTTGTTAACCCACAATGGCTATGCAATATGATGGCGAATATCATCACTATCCAAAACAAAAATCCATTTATTTCCAACGGATTGATGGAGGTCAGACATTTCCATAGCCTGTTCAAAGGACAAGGAAATGACTTCCCCCCGGAGTATTTTAAATGTTACTTGCATCTCCTTGAGAAGTTCGAGATAGGAATGAACATAGGGAATAGTGTTCTACTGATCCCGTCACTCCTCCCTTCTGAACGTCCCACTGGAAATATGTTCGATCCTTTGACATTACAACCTTTCTATGCCAGAGTAGTTCTCGGAGTGGATATGGTTCCCTACGGGTTCTGGAGTAGGCTCCTTTCTAGGCTGCTCCATTGCATTTCCGAGTTGCGTGAACACATAAGTTTTATCAAGAAAGGAGTAGCAGACGAGTTTGAGAGAGATGGGTGGTGCAACATTGAGATGATACCTCCTGGCTCTCAAAAAGGAAATACAAATCATATCACGACCATGATAACAGGACCTCAAGAGCCTCAATCGATTAACAACCCGGTAGTACTGCAGGTGTGGAGACAAGGGATCTTTTTTGATGACGGTGTTTCCTCATTTCTAGTAGAATCTCTCAAAAACTCAGATTTGGTGCAGTCTCAGAAGCAAGGAGTGCTCATAATCTGCTCGAAGAGAGTAGAGAGTTGTAGCAAATTCGGACAGATCTACGACACTATTCTCGACCTCTGCGCTTCCTGGTATCCTGGAGTCCACCTTGACACGTATCTGCTCAGCGAGGAGGTGGTACACATGAAAATGGATTTGGACGATGAAGAGACAACTCTACCTTCCATCCGCAGTTGGTTTGAGAATCCAAACAGACCACTCGTCATCGCCAGCAAAGAGCATAAAATAGAAGACTTGGCTCCAGACCTTCTCCTACTAGACTTACCTTCTCAATTCGTTTTAAAAAAGGAAAATTTTGAATTCGATGTTAATAAAACCCTTGGTAAAGGTGGATACGGATCAGTATTCGTTGGCAGCCACAAAGGAAAATCCGTAGCTATCAAAACATATCATCAAACTCGAAATGATCCAGATAGCCAAAACGAAGCATTTTGTGAGCTGCGGAGAGAATCCATGGTCCTCAAGAGTCTACACCATCCTTGCCTGATCGGATTCGAAGGAATTCTAATGAAACCACACATGAGTCTGGTGCTGGAGATCGCTCCGATGGGTTCTCTCAGTGATCTCATCAATAAGAGCAGTCATGAAGGGAAGCCTCCCTTCGTGAGGCAGATCTACTACAGAATAGCAAAGCAAGTTGCTTCTGGTCTCAATTTTCTACACTGCAGGTCTCACCCGATAATATTCAGGGATCTCAAGCCGAGTAATGTGCTCGTTATCTCGATTGATCCTCTCGAACGAATCCAAGTTAAACTGACTGATTTCGGAATCGCTGCATACCTCCAACCATCTGGTCATGTGGGGCTAGAAGGTACCAAAGGATTCCAGGCACCTGAGATTCTTAAATATGGCGGCAGAGTCTATTACGATCATCGCGTTGACATTTTCTCCTACGGCATGCTATTATACAATGTAGTGAGTATGAATTTGCCTTATGCTAGCATCAGCACCTTGCTGATTGACCAGCAGATAATAAACAAACTACGGCCGTCACTCTCCAATGAAGTGCTGAACTACGGGTTGTGTCTATTTGAGGATGTGATCAGACTGTCATGGGATGATGACCCGAGAGTGAGACCCAATGCAAGCAGCATAATAGAGCTTGTATCCCAACCGACATTCCAATCCGTCATGTGCATTGAGAGAGTGAAGGGATGCTGGGATGTGGTTTATGTGTGGTATGGTGAGGACACAATATTAACAGTATTACGGGGAAACAATGGCGAGAATAGGATTGAACTTAGGTGTAAGATTAATCTAACAGTAACCGCGATGATCGAATACAAACATGAGGTACACGCAGCTGCTCTAATCAACGAACATGTATGGAGTATAAATAGACGCGTGGAATATGGAGACTTCTTTGCTGCAGTTTGGGAGTTAAGGAATGGAGAGTACATCATCGCGCATAAAGAGTTGTTTCCAGTAACTTGTAGTTCGCCACAACTTATAGAACACGACAAGTACGTGTATGCAGCGAGCAGAGACGGTGTGATATTCAGGCTTGTGAAGAACAATGACGCCATTCAGCGAGGGGAGTTAGAAATGCACCTCATATACACCAGGGCAAGTCCATTAGACACTTTGATGATCGTTAACGATCAATATTGGTGTTCAAACGAGTTCGATGTATTCGTCTATGATCAGTTCAGCATTGAAACTAAGATAAACTACCCACTTCCCCGAAAAGGCTCGCATTTCAGATACATGACACTCGCTTGCTACAGAGATGAGGTTTGGATATCACACTTAGATCAGCCACTACTGTCTGTATTCAATACGGAAATTCGTAAATGGAAAATGGATATTGATTTAAATCGAGCTATTAATCAAGTTTCAAATGTAAATGGCGGAACAGAAAGCTGCGACATTACGAGCATATGTAGCGAGCTGGATACAGTCTGGATTGGCCTATCAAATGGTACGATTGTGATAATGTCTGCAACTCAAAAGATATTTCTTATTACTCTTACCCCCTACAAAGGCTCCGTACTCCATCTTCTCCCTATGTTAGGATCCGGCGCTACAGGTTCTGAAAAAGCATCGATTCTATCCTATGGGCATGGTTATACTTACGAAAGGTCCGTATCAAACAGTTTAAATAAAGAACATCGGAAAGATACAAAGGAAAGAGAAAATGCAATAATACTATGGGAATGTCAGAGCAGCGAAGAGTTCAAAGCTATGAAAGCAATGTCAGAAAGCAAAGTGATGTAACATTAAAGTGATAGATTCAGCGTTTACCAGGCATGTCATACTAAATTAAATCATAACGCTAATTTATTATAAGTATACGTAGCGTAGTTAGTCTAGCTCTTATAGGGAGATGTCCTTTTGGTACGGAGGGTATACCCCGTCCGTCCTTAGCAACACACAAAGAATGTGTATTTACAAGTAGTTGATAATGCTTAACAGTTTGCAAAGCAATCCAGAGTATAATATACTCTGGATTGCTTTGCAAACTAAACATATGCTCATAATAAAGAGACTGATGTTAAGCATTTTTATTGTAATACAATAAAAGTTATTTTTGAGATTATCAAACTTATGCTTAAGTGCTTTCACAAAAATGCTCTCCATAGTATTGTTCTTTTTGTAATTTAGATCAAATTTATCTTCTATTTATCCAAAGTGGTCCCTATACACAGTCTGGTGGGATCTATTTGTTGTCAAATATCCATTGTGTTTGTACAGTTGGTTTTCCTTACTACTCGTATTAAGGGGTAAAAAAATGTAAATTAGAAATTTGGCCAAAGCAAATGGTCCCCCGCCCAGAACAGGGAGATTATTTTTCCCAAACACACACATACCGTAGTTATAAACTAAGTATGACTGCTGAAGCAATAAAACGAAGATGAATATTTCATGAAAAATTGTGCGTTTTACTGGCCTGAATGAGATAGCCATAGAGGGATATAATATAATACAGAAAAAAGATATGCTATGATATGAACAAAATTAAGATGCTGGAGTTGTGCTATTATTTGCTTGCTGTGTGGACTCCTTCTTCTCAACAGTAACTCTTGAACATACGAGTACTTTTTCCGTCTGACCAACCACTTCATACTTTTTGTCCGTCTTCTCCCCGAATAGAACATAGGTAGTAGTAGCATCTTGATACTCACCTGAGTAGGTAGAACTCCCAAGTTGTAGCACTGGCTGTTCCCCATCCAATCCGAGAACTGAGCAAGTGGGAGTAGTGGTGAGTAGCTTCTGAAACGCTTCCACGCGGAGATGAGGGAACTCTACCAGCAGAGTAACTTCTTCGTATTCTTCATTAGATCCGGACATTAAATTCTTGCAGTAAGATTTTGTTATTGTAAAATCAAAGATTTCAACAAAGTTTGTGATTATACCAATGTAGTTAATATACGTACAGATAGATACATTGGTGGGTTTTTTTGGGCTTGGGGCCGCGGCAAAATGGCTTCGAAGCGACACTGGCGGCTCATAATGAGAAAATTTTAATTGATGACGTAATAATATGATGATAACTTATATTCGTGTTTTATGGTAAATGAGGATGTAAGTTGTGACGAAAATTTTATCGATCAAGTAAGATCGATGGCAGAATAGCTTGTTCAGTTTTCCTGATTATAAAACTGTCGGTCGACAGACTGATAGTTCCGTTTCAAAAACACAAGCCAGAGGAACTCCGTATAGTTCTATGTGAATCGTTGAAGTTCCTTAATATCTTGCAATTTTCTATTAAAAGGCGTGAAGCGATGAATACATATAAGAACCAGATACAATACTTCATTATTAATATCAGGCAGACCATGATATAGGATTCTCATATCTAATTTGGTAGGAATAGGACAGTTAGATTCCCCAGAATCGCGCGGACGAATGGACAAACCGAATCCACTGGGCTTCTTCCCGTAGGAGCTAGCTGTATTGAAATATAGCAATGACGTCATGATTATGTGATGAGTTGACACCTTTTTGTCTGAGTCTCAAAATCTCAAGTCAATACCAAAATATTCCACTTATTTAGACAACTCTACATGCACACATATTGTTGTTACACAATGCACTTCATGTATATTCCTACATTTTACAATGATTACGTCATACATCTTATTAATTAATTAATAATTATCGCGTAGAATACTAATGAAACTCGAGCACGTAATTGGGTGGAGAAATAATGAAGCAGGTGAGTGTTTACATTGTCTAATCCTATTATTAAATATTATTAATAATTCTTAGCTTACCATGATTCAAGTTTGTACAAGTACTGTACTATAAAAGACTGATCGCACTCTTAGTTACTAGGGTGAGGGGAGGCTAGGAGCTAATACAACTTGTGCAAGTATAATCTGGACTCCGGCCGTAAAATATAGAGACTTACTGCTCACCACCTAACTTACATCAAGCAGCGAACCTCCTATCAACACCATCAGCAATCCACAAAATTACCAATCAAATCTCGCGTGGATAAATAACACGAGTAGCGAATATATAATATTTGAGGCTCGACGATGATGCACCACGCAATAACTGAGCTCCTGGTTAACTCCCCTCACCCCTTTTTATTCCTTTTTAAAAACATTACAATCAAATTCCATTGTAATCAAGTCAGATGTACATACGTATATAGTACTTACTGTTCTAAGGCTCAATTGCAGCATTGTTAGTGCAAATAATTCCGACAAATCCATATACGTGTTAACAGCGATTGTATATTTTCATTTCGCACCTTTGAAATGATTCTTATTGGAAGTGCTAATTTAATGTTTCTTCCAGATCGGCAAAAAAGTTGCATGCTGTTGCTCGAGTTTGATGGGGCAACACAATGTGTATATTCACGCAGTGAGACATATGCGAACAGAGACATTTGTGTCAAGCTTAGCGAGACAGTCCAGCCTTTGTACATAAATGTCTCACTAAGCTTGGAGACAAATATCTCTGAACACAAATGTTAACTCTCCTTTTAAAATAAGTACTGTATATACGTACGACTTAACAAACTATTTGTAACAAAGGTTTGGTAGAGCACTATTTATATCTCATATCAAAGTCAATTTCAGTTCATATATACTTTGTTTTACAAAAATCTATCAAACTTGTATATTCATGATGCGATGACTCTGGTATTCGGTACTTTGCAGCTTGCATTTGTAGGGATATATTATTAATCCGGACCAGCACATGGATAGATATGCGTGACATAATCTCAAACATAGATAAGGTTGCATATGAATATTATAGATACCGGCACTCATGCAAGTTCAATTCCCGAATGGCTTTCTATACTGATCACCAACAAGAATTGTATTCAACGGATTCAAATAATGTCAAAGAAGAAACTAACAAACAATTCTTGAAACTCAAGGAACATCTCAACAAATATGTTAACTATTTACTAATACAAGATAAATAAAACTAAACCAAGTATGGAAAAAGAAAACACACCCGTAGTAGATAATATCATTGCTCTATTTAGTATTTACACTTGATTATGCTCTCAGTCGCAGATTACATCGGTAATGGTAGTGGTTCGCGTATTGTCTCAAGTTTCGAACGGTATGAAAATAGTATCTCTTCTGTTTCTGCAGCCCCGGTAGATTTCTTCACTTTGTCAATATAAGGAATGTTGGAGTTAACGCCAGCTAAGTCAAATGTCCACATGATGGTCATGAGATGGTTAATGAATAGAGTTGAGCTTCTAGTTCTCTTAGTCGAGTGGAAGTCTCCGAACTCTCCCACCATTCCATTGATGATGGAAGAGCAGACAATGGAGGCTTGCATCTTAGAGGCAACGTACTCATAGCACTGGATATACTGCTGGGCTTCAGGAGTGTGCTTTGACACGGAGAAGGATCCGTAGAAGTGACCCTGCTTCTCAGCTTTGGCTACATTCTCTAAGAACAGTCCATGGCTAACTCCATGAAAAGAATCCACACCAAATCCTATGCAGCATAACAGCTTCAAGTCTACACCCTCTACCATGTCCACAGCTGCCATACTCGTGTGATCCTCCACAGGCGTTCCCATCCCTGTTTCATCTCCATATGTGAGACTGTCTGTGCCTCCGTCCACTAGGAGGATAGCTTGTATTCCCTTCTCCTTACAAATCCATTGGTAGCAGTCTACCAAGTCCTTAGTAGGTGGGAAGTGGTCGAATGCAAATATTTCAATTTCTTCTCCTCTTTCACTGAACCACTCGCAAGTGAATAGCTCAGGGAAGTAGTGAACTTGGTCCATTTTGACACCGGAATGAACCCGAAAGCCGCACTTTAGCAGAGCGTCTTTAGGATTTAGCCGCCTTGCTTTATCTAAGTCGGAAAAAGAAAGGTTTGCAAGGAATGGACTCTTCCCTAATTTCGTAAGTGCGAAGTAGATGGGCAGTGCACTCATGTAATCATATCCTTCCCCGCATCCTGCCAGCAGGATTCTGTCATACTTGGCTAGGAGGGAGAACAGCAGGGGCTGAGTGATGCTATAAGCGGGGGACAGCGGTTTGCAATCTGGACGTGAAGAATCGGGATCAAGTGCACTGCTATTGGGACCCTGTTCTGTATTTATCAACTGAGATGCTGAGGTATCTGCATTTAGATCCGTTTGTTTCTGACCTCCTCTTGGAACGTTGGTTCTAAAATAATTACCCATGGACTAATTTAATACGAGTAAGGCATCATAAAAAATATAAATATATACATATAAATATAACTTAAAACATATTTGTTACGATTGTAACAACTCTACTACGAAGAGATGTAATTGAACCAATAAAGTACAGTAATTAGTCTATCATAGAGTAATTAAGCACTCACATACGTTCTGCAAAAGGAGAGATGTAAATGTGTTACTCTATGGCCTAGGGAGTATAGACATCTTCAAAAACGAATTAGTTTTGTGGATTCAAGGATGTGTCAAATTAGCTCTTCATATATTCGTCATTCGATATTAATAAAACTGATTAAGAAGAATGTCGAAGCTAACCATCGTCACAAATCACCAATACATTGACCGCTTTTTTTTCGGTTAAATTATGGCGATTTCTGAGAAACGCTTAATTTATACCTGAAATCTTGTCAATATTTGTCTTCTCCTCAGTCCCAATTTATATCCGCCGTTAGGACAAAATGCAGGATTTGTTAAACGAAATATTAGCCTTCACACACTAAGTTACTATTAAAAATTTAAAAAAACACAGCCCATCGCAGCCGGTCGCCAACCGTTCAATTAAAAGTAGGATAGATACGTCCAATGATGATATCCTCTAATAAAATATTTGCCTAACGAATCGATACTGTTGAAGACTTTAACCCAAAGTAATTAAGGTTAATAGTAAGAGATCTAGCTAATTACTCATGTGGTATCAGAAATATAAGAAGAATACAGAATTTCACATTCCAGGGTGGACATTAATAATCAACAAAGGAACAATGATAGCTTTTAAATGCAGATTGGAATGTTACTCTCAATGTTAAGAGCTAGTAATAATACGATATTATACTTGCCGTTTGTAATTAAGATAAGATTACTTCATCACACTGATATCTGATTCCAACTAATGAGATATTAACCTTAGGGAAATTAGTAAAGGTCTAAAGGGCAACCATAGAGAACGATACAGTTTCACCATTAGTTGAATCAGATAAAGTATATAAACAGGAATTCATGGAGTGGGACACTTTGTCTTGTTTGCTTAACTGTACACATATTCCAGTCTATTAAAATGGCAACTGAGGAAAAGGAAAAATTGATTGGAGATGACATTGAAATGTCTGAAATAAAAACGACTACAGCTGATAACGATCAAGATGAAAATAAAAGTGAAGGTAAAGAAGATAAAAAAGGAGAGGAAAAAGGAGGAAAGGAAGATAAGAAAGAAGTTACTAAAGAGGACAAAGAAAAGAAAAAAATACAAGAAATACAAGCATTAATAAAAACAATTCTCAAAAAGGAAATTGAAATAAAAGATGTCGATGAAACAAAAGGCGAGGAATTGGAGGCAGCTCTGTGTGAAGGGAAAGCTGAAACCGTTAAAAAGTTACTAGAAGAAGGGGCACCAATTGATGTCTGGGATTGGGATGAAAACGGTGAGATCGTCACGCCACTAACTTTCGCTTCTAATATCGATCGTCTGGACATATTTTGTTTGGTGCTAGGACGAGCCCTGAACGAAGGGGTGGATGATGGTGATCTTTATGTCAAGACAGCAATGCAGAGAGCTTGTATTAAGAACTCAGTATTGATTGCTAAAATATTGATGAAAAAAGAAGTCGACTATGAAAAAATTTATGACGACTATGAAGAAGAGCCTCCCCCAGAAAAACAAACAAAGCACATTTACAGAGATCCTGAGGCAAATTATCTTCACTTTTGCGCTTTTTTCGGGAGTCGTGAGGTGCTTGTGCTGCTGCTTGAGAAAGGAAAAGATATTGACATCAACATGAAGGACAGCGAGGGAAACACTGCTTTACATTTAGCCAGTCGGAACGGATACAGCACCTGCGTCAGCTATTTGATAACAAAAGGTGCGAGTGTCAACGAAATAAATAAAGACAAACGTACACCACTCTTCCTAGCCATCCAGAATGCACCAGAGGAATTGATCTACAACCTCATCCGTGCTGGGGCGGACGTGAATGCAGAGGATCGCAGAGGAATAACTCCCATCTTCACGGCTGCAGTAGAAGGGAGAGATACGCTGATACCGATCTTAGTTAACAACGGAGCCAATGTAGATGCGAGGAATCGATTTTACCAGACACCACTTATGATAGCAGGAAAAGCAGGAAATGCTGCAACAGTGAGGGAGTTACTGCTCAGTGGGGCATCGCTAGATGCTAAGGACAAGAGTCGAGCGAATGCATTCATTATTGCGAGAAATAGGAAACAAGACGAGGCGTTGTCAGTGATCGTGAGGGCACATCAAGGAGTGGATAATTTCAAGGACCTTGGGTGGCACAAAGTTCTGACTAAGGAACTCTACAAAAGTCTTTTGACTATGTTGGATTGCCTGATCGAACCAGAAACAGAGAAAAATCGAGGTGAGTTAGTAATTACGCACAAAATTATTTAGAATCTTTTGATTAAGATTAGTTTCACTCCACTTATAATTGCAAAATTAATCTGCAGATGAAAAAATAATTTTAAACAAGAAAATTGCAAACACAAAAAAGTAAAATCAAAAATATCTAGGACATTCATCGTCCTCAATAATTCCCAGTGTCCACTACTGGTGACTTCCATGCTTAACTTAAGATGTAAGAAACTAATAATTACTATTTAATGAGTACAATTTCCCATAGTGAGAGTAGATTTCACAGTTCTCGAAATTGACAGGAAGAACGTGACCCCGGAAGATGACTGGGAGTATGAAGATGAAGGGAGGAGGAAACCTTATTTACTTCAACGCTTTGCTTCAAGTGACAATGAAGACATCGCATTCCATGGTGTGACTAGGCTCCTCGTCAATCAAAAATTCAAACGGTACGGGAATTTTCTACTCTGGTTCAAGACACTTATATTTATCAGTTTCTTGGCTGCAATGCTGTATGCACTTGTCCAAGCTGCTCAAGAGCATCCAACACCGCAAACATTATACAGGACTGCAGGAAACACAGGTTGGGATATTCTGAGGTATCTTTGTGAAATATATGTGGTGCTTTTTTGGATGAGTAACATCGTGACAGAATCGGCCGAGGTATTACAGGTAATGTTCTATGCCAGGAAAGAAATAGCGGATAAAAAGGAAGAGAAAAAGTCACGCCTACAGGAAGAATCGGAAAGGAATATTAGGAAAGGAGTACATAAAGAAAAACCTGGAGAAAGGGAGAAAGGAAAAACAGTGAAGGGGAAGAAAGAGAGCGGAGATGGTTCAGAGGTGAAGCCTAAACCAGAAGGTGACGAGGGAAGTGATTCGGGTAAAAAATCTGATGGCTCAAGTGTTCATTCGAAGAAATCGGATAAAACTGACGAATCGTCTACTCATGGTGATGACCAGCTCATTGATATCGATGTGCCCACCAAAACCGATGATGATAAGCCTGATAGTGACAGTGCCAGCGTGAAGAGCGATAAATCCGATAAATCCGATAAGTCCGATAAATCTGAAAAGTCTGATAAATCCGATAAATCTGACAAATCCGATAAATCTGACAAATCCGATAAATCTGACAAATCCGATAATTCTGACAAATCTGACGCGTCCGATAAGTCCGATAAATCTGCTAAAAAGGATAAAAGTGGCGATGATGGTTCTTTGGGGTTAGGAAGTGATCCTGATTCCGACAGTGACAGTGGGAGCGGTCTGGATTTGGATTCGGATTCAGATTCGGATTCGGATGACTCATGGGGAGATTATTACTTCGATGATTATTCGGATGACGACGATTATTTCGATTCTGATGAATCTGATGACGATGATGATGATTATCTCAACTACTTGAAGGAACAGAGGAAGAAGAGAGATGAAGAAAAAGAAAAGAAGGAAGATCGGGAAGCAGAAGAACCCACTGAGAGGGAAAAGAAGGATACCAAACTGGATGTAATAAAGGAATATTTATTAAACAATCTTATCGTACGAGTCTTGCTTGACTACTTTCAGGATTGGTACAACTGGCTGGATATCTCCGGACTGCTCCTCTTGCTGATCCTCATCATCTACCGTATAATCATCCTCGTCAACCCTAATGTGCTCTATGTAGAGTTCCAATGGGTATTCGCGACATTCGCATTCGCAATCAACGCATTTAGACTTACAAAACTTCTCAGTGTCTTCAAGATTTTCGGAACTTATATGCGAATTATCATCCTCATCCTTCTCAAAGATGTCCCCAAGTTCCTGCTACTACTTTTCCTCACTTTCATATTTTTCTCTACAACTCTGTACTTATCATATCGCGTGCCGATAATTCGAGGAGTGACCGATACTAATGGTACCCGTGTAGTAGAATACTACGTGACGCTATTCGACCTGCCTAATCTTAGTGAGGAAGGTTTCAATTTTTACTACTATACCCTGATCTACCCGCTACGAGTCCTGCTGGAAGGTAACGCATTTGAGTTCAACTATCTGTTCAACTCTTTCAACATAGTAGCTGCAGTGGTATACGTAATCTTCTTGTTCCTTATCATTGTTGTATACCTCAACGTGTTCATTGCCCAACTCTCCGATACCTATGCTGAAGTGAAGGCAAATGCGAGGAAAACTGTTGCGAAATTCAGACTTGAATTCATCGTCCAATTACAGACAACTTCCATGTTAGCTCTCTTCTTCGATTTCAGGAAGCATTTCTATGACGAGAGCTACATAATGGAGGACGAGGAATGGTTGACCTATTTCAATGCAGGTTAGCTTTTATCTTAAATTAGCAGTTAATTTAATCATTGTCTAAAAATATCATATTAATGATTGTGGCCTTTTATAGGTATTTCGCGACTCGATGATGATGATTTCACGACTCAAGAGCCTTCGGAAAGTCTGCATGTAGTGATAAACAAGTTGCAGCAACAACAGAAAGTGAACAGTCGTACGCAAGAAATCCTGCAGACTTCTATCGAAAAGAGAGTCAAGACGCAGCAGAGCGATATCGATGACATCAAGAAAACCTTAACAAACTTGGGCGAAGTGAAAGATTTAAAGGGAAAGCTAGAGGCCTTAGAGACACAGAATAAACAGATTCTGGAGAAACTCACTGAACTGGCACAGAAGGTGTGATTATAATCCTACTAACAGCTGTATTAGAGTTGGATTTATAGTGTAGCATAACATTGTCTGAACTACTGTGTTTATAATCGTCTTTAGTTAGCATTCTGTACGTAACTAGGTTGTCTATATGTATATTTCGTATAACATTTCTAGTTTTTAGATTTCTTTAGCAGTGTGAATATTTGTGATTAAATAAAAACTAACATGTAGAGATAAATTAAGAAATAGCTGTGGGAGTTATACTCATATCTAGAGATCAGTGGAGTAGGTTGGTGGCAGCAGCAACAGTATTAGGATTTTTTTTTCCGCTTCTAATGATTCAAGTTAAGCTTGATTTCACAATTAACAACTTGACTATTAAAATGATATAAATGAACTATTTGCCAACAAGATCCAAATTAACACATAATAAGTTGATCAACCCCAAACTTGTCTTATTAAAATAAACCTCCAAATGTCGTAATCGTGATCTGAGAGGAACTATAATCAGGATTGGAATTTAACCCGGGTTAAATAGGTTTTGCCCAGCCCAGTGGGTTAAACCCGGGTTAAAACGGGTTTTATTGTCCAGAAACGGATTTTCCCAGTTATTGTCCTTGTTTTCAAATTCAACGATATACGTAATTACATAATATATAAGCGTACTTATTGTAAGAGGTGCATATCAAAATCTAATACATCATGAAAATCTAAAACAAATGAAAAGCAAATCACCAGTCAAACTCCACTGAACCTCTCAATTCGCGATAACATGTTACCAATTTTGCTGGTTCTCTAAGTCTAATCTATTTCGAAGTTTGTTCTGGACTAAACTAAAGTTAGAAAATATTCGCTCAATTGAAGCATTTATGCGCCTGCACCTTGGACCTTCTACTTTTAGAAAAAAGCTTTGAACAGGATCACTGGGCCACCAACAAAACTAGCATTATACATGTAGTAACCGCTATGATTAGAGTAGGTAAGATGAACAAACTGCTCTACATATATAATAGTAGTATCCTTTGATTGTTTACTTAATGCACCTCAGATTGTTGTAACTTTTAAGAAATTCCATTGTTCGTACATCAGGTCTTATTAAAAATATCATTACGGAATCTCAATATAATACTTGCAGAATAAGAATTTTCAATCCAAACAATTGATATCGCTAAAATTAACTTGATTTACAAGTACATTAGAATAAAACCCACTTTAACCCGGGGGGTGGGTTAAATTAGCCAACCCTGACTATAATATGTTGATACAAAGATAAATAGAAACATAAAAAATGTATAAACCACTTCGAAAATATAGAAATGAAATTAATGACTAATAACAGATTTAAGTATTATCGCATAGTCTAAATGTAATAATGAATAATATACATTAACTCGATATAATCTAACTGGATAAATATAGACACTACAATTAACAGTAGAATCCTAGTACCCGGGGATCAAGGTTCTGAAGGGGTAGTCCCATAACCTGGTGGAGACACCGAACCCCTTGTTGGGTTCGTTGAAGTGATGAGCAGCATGGTAAGATTTGAGACGACCGAAATAAGACTGTGGCCTAGGAGAGGCGTGGTGTATGTAGTAGTGGCTGAGGTCATAGATAATGTAGCCTAACAACCCGCCAGCATAGAGAGCACGAGCCCAGGACAGTGGGAAGCAGATGA
This sequence comes from Aphrocallistes beatrix, assembly GCA_963281255.1. Lineage (NCBI taxonomy): Eukaryota > Metazoa > Porifera > Hexactinellida > Sceptrulophora > Aphrocallistidae > Aphrocallistes > Aphrocallistes beatrix. The sequence goes on from OY725493.1 coordinate 1,771,795, forward strand.
GGAGAGTTATGAAGATGGGCAGCATGATGATCCCAGCAGGAATGGGAGGGAACACAAGGCGCTCGGTGTCGAATGGCACCTTGTGGTGTTGTCCGTGTATCATGAAATGGAAAGAGATGACCACGGGATGTCTCGGCACCAGATGGAAGACAAATCTATGCAGACAGTACTCGATTAGCGTCCACACGAAGAGGCCGATTGAGAAGCAAGTAATGAAAAGTGGTAACCGAATCGGATCTGTAACAACTACCCCTGGAAACAGTGAAGGCTGCCTTTGTGTGCAGGATAGCCAGGACATGTACAGCACCATCGGTACCCATACGAGAGGCACCATGTACCACCTAGTGCGCGTCAGGTACTCCAAAACTGGGTTGTCGAATAACTTGAGAGGACGATTAACGGGGGAGTGTACCCATTTCTCATAATCGTCTCCTAGCTTCCCAACTTGGAAAGTGAGGGCTCTGCTCCAGTCGATTAGTTTCTCCTCGTTAAACCCGTCAAGTGAAAAGCTTTTTAAAGATTTCTATAAACAATAATAATAGTTATTATTATTGTTGTCGACTATTACCAGTATTAATTGTGATTTTAGTGCTACAAACATTACGGTCCACTTCATCCAGCTCTCCGATACAGTACTGCTTGAGGAGGTGAACAGCGTTAGCTGAATGCTCGTGCAGGATAGAAGAATTCAAAACATCCGACACGTCCATGCCAAGATGTTCCAGCGTTATCTCCTCTCCGCCTGGATGGAGAGATAGGAACTTGGTGATATCGAAAACTTTTCCCCCATATATCACCCACGCGTCCTGAGGGGTGTTGTGCTGTGCTACTTCTGTAGAAGGGAAGGTGGGTAGCTGAGATGAGTCCCGGGGGTTATTGCGCTTACAGGACATGATTAGTTCTCTAACAAACACTTAAAAATAAATGTCAAAAAGTTTGTTGAAGGATCAATCATTTATACGTGTATAGTGGAAGATTATAATTGAAAAGGAGAAGTATTGCAATTGAGATTTTAATCTAAAGTTCAAATCTGTTTAACAATGTCACTGTAAATTATTTTTTAATAAACTGGTGTTCTAAATGGCTAGCTTGCTCAGAAGCTAAACAACGAATTAGACCGATCATCTCTGTCTTCCCTTCTCTAGCCCGCTTCTTGATAAAGTCCGGTCCTGTCATGGACTCTCTGTCCAGTGCCTCCACAAGCCAGCACATGTATCTGACCAGAGCTACCACCTCGCTATCATGCCCCCCTCTCTTAACCGAGTCAGGCAACAACTCCACTAACTGAGAGCACCTCTCCACGCAAGCAGAGTAGTCCGTGAACTGATGCAGGGCTAGTGTCAGGTACCGGTTCAACAAGCCGTCAAGTATCAGTTCACGGAGCGTAGGCTCCGGCAGGATTCCTGTCCAAAGAGAGACATTAGCTCCGAGCTGTACTCCCAAACAGAACTGGTAGCAGAGTAAGGACTTCGCCTCGGAATTCTTCTCCAAGTGATCCTTACTGAACATAGGCATGTACAACGCCTGAGTTGAAGTAAGCAACGTTTTGCTTACAGTTTGGTACAGAGTTTGCATGGGCTTTTTAGATGCGAGAGAAGGGAAATCCTAGAACATGTTGTACAAAAAAACTCAATGCAAATTAAAAAATTATTGATTTTAAGATTTAACCTACATGATTGATCTGCATTACAGAGAGTGCCAGTCTCCTAGTCTGCGAACTGGACATTGGGTCCCAGGCAGTTTTCGCTGCCTCTGTCAACAACGGGATGAGTGAGTGCTCGAGGAGGGCGGAGAGCAGGTTGTTAGAACTGTTCGAGATGGGAAATAGAGAGATGTACCATTCCTGCAACTTCCAGTCTAAGCCTTCGGATGTGAGAGGGTCCCATTTCAGAAGTTCAAGCCGAGCATAAATTGCTAAAAGTCTAGACAAATTGAAATTGATCCAATATAAAATGCTGTAATATCTCTATACTATCCATTTCTATGCTAGCCGAGTAATCCTTACTTTGGGAGAAACAGGGGTATGTAGGATTGTTGATAAGACTCCTCATGGGTCAGTCTCCAATTCTCAAAGCGCTTTACGACCAACTCGAGTGACGAAAACTCCTCAAGGGCGTCCGAGAATAAGTTTTCTGCTTCCTTTATAATTTCAGCTTTCTTTTTCTCGTTGCTCAGGTTAATCTCATCAAACCCCTTTTTTTCTTCAACCGTCAGGAGGTCAGCTTCCACGTGAGATGGATAGGATGATTGCACAATCGTGATATCTTGTCGTGAAAGACGATCTCTTTCGGCAAGAACGAGTTTTTTGTGGTCAAGAAGTTTTTGAGCAATATCTGATCGAATACCAAGTATTTGAGATTCAATTCGCTCGATGATGGCTTGTTTCTCCCCAATGCATTCTAAAAGATCTCCAATGTAATCTCCAATCTCCCTGAAGAATCTAGGTTAAATCGAGAGATAAAATTTCAAGTTTACAGATATTAATGACCACCTAATCATTTTAGTACCTAAAAATTCAAGTTCCTTAGTCAACATACGCGCTGGATAATCAGAAATTGGTTCCTAACATTATCAAGTTTCTGAAAAAGAACTCGCGTGGGAAGTTATAGAAAGATAAGAAAGGGCAACCAGTATTCCAAAATTCTAAAGATAGATATTGTTTATTGCTATGCAAACATATTGTATATTCTCTCTTTCCATCCTTAATTAATTACTAAGTAACAAGGTTCACTCGCTAGACGTATTATCAGCAGAATTCTAATAAATTAGGAAATTCATCTGGAGAGATATTATTGCACGTGTACAATGCTATCGAATCGCTAAATATAGGATGATGATGAAAGAAAGTATTTAGACTTAAGATAAAGCCTCAGAGATCTAAAATTAGCATAAATATTTAATTACATTAATTATGTAGAGAATGATCAGAATCCAAGGAAGGAGTTATTAAGACAGGCCATGGGGAAATGTTGTATCGAGAGAATGGAATTTAAATTATGTAAAATGGGTAGGCCAGTAGGTCGCTGCACTCCCACCCAGTAAACCAGCATAAAGGTAGAAAAATAAATAGGAAGAAATAAGTTCTTTCTTTGCTTTAGACATTTCACCTCGAGATATTCAAAAACCTTGAGAAATATCGATAAGGAACTCTTAGGCTCAGAGACAGAAATGATTAAGGAACCCGAGGCTCAACTTTAATACACGGTTCCTTGTTAATAAAATGAAGAACTCTGTTTGAAATGTTTAAAATAGTTGTATACCTCGTGACCAAGATAGTCCTGACAATATTTAACATTCTTTATATGTAATATATTGTATCTAATTTCACCTTACCATTAGGTTGAAATAACTTATATGCAAAGAAATATTGAGCTAGCATAAAACTATAGTCATCAGATCAGTATTCCAAGGTTAAACTAGGAATGGACAGAGGTTTTAATAATCAAAATAATGCACCCGCTCAACCCCCTCAGTATGGCGTAACAACCCCGCTAATCCCACCACAGCAACATCCTCCTGGTTCCATGAATCCCGCAGGTAAGAGTTATGTACATTGCTAAGAGCTAAGCGCTTTCTGTGTATGACTATTTTTTGGAATGAAAACATTTTGAAAGTATAATTATCTTGTTTAGGCTACCAAGGACAAGGACAACCATACCTTCCTGTGTATGATGCCCAAAGCTCTCCCCCCCAGTACCAAGGGGACCAGGCATTTGCAAAACCGGAGTTCCTACGACCCGTCAAGAACATCACAAATGGCTGGGCCTGGTGCATCGCAACATTTTCTATTCTCTGCTGTCCTATCACTGGAGTTATAGCTCTGCTATTCGTAGTTAGCGCATATTATCAGGAAAAGAAGCAAGCTTATCAACAGGCAAAGAGAAGAATCACAATAGCGAAGATCATGAGCGGTATAAGTGTCAGTCTCGGAGCAATTATTATCGTCTTCACCATCGTATCTGTTCTTGTAATAGGATTTGGACTTCGTATTTAACTGTAATTGTTATACTCTTAATTAATATATTTCCATGTTAAATGGCTTGAGATGTGCTGGAGAATCCTAACTACATGTACCGTCATTATGTGAAATGTATTAAATAAGTCACTGGTTTGTCGAATGTCAAAAACATCGTCTTTAATTCATCAGATTAGGGTTTAAAACATATATTTAGGTTGACTAGTTCAGATCCCATATTGCGTATGGGACAAGTTTTCTTGCTAAATTGACAAGCTAGAAACTGTGTCTTTTTAAAAAGGCTAGTTAAATATTGGCCAATACATCTATCGCATATTAGCCAAAAAATAATCAAAATTTCACCCCAACTTTACTGGTTAATCAATTACTAGAGATCTAGGACAGCTCATAACACATGCCCTGCAAATTACAATACATAATATTTATCTGTAGACTTAGGAAATGGAGTTTAGAAAGTTGATGATAGACCAGCTGCTGATTGCTTGTATTTTAAGAAATTCAAGGCAAAGTTTATAATGGTCATTGCTCATTCACGTACAATGGATTAGTCAAAACTCTGATTAAATAAGGTCGTTAGTCTCGTAGCTTGTAGAACACATCTATCATACATTAACTATAACTCAGCAAATTAAGAGTTAGAGAGCATATCTTCATGATGAACTATAGTTCACAAAAAAAACATACCTGTAATTTTCTTTATCTCTTTCAATATTTTCCTTCGAATTCTGGAAACTTTCTTCTGTAGCTCGAATGCTTTCAGAATTCCTATCACATTCCATCTGTTGAAATGTGACAGTCTCATCCAACTTGTCATGTTCCCTTCTGACAGATAGTAAGATAGACTGGACGGTGACTTCAGAAACAGAAACTGCAGTATGAGTCGAGCTAAACAGAGACATGTACGTAGTATCATAACGCAATTGTTATACTAGCTGAACACATTATTGTACCTTGTACCGCCATTCTCAACTTTCCAAGGATCCTCTATGCGTGGATATTCAATCTGGTAGCTACTCCTCATCTCTGCCCTACTATACTGGTACATGGTAGCAGTATCTCCATGGACCAAGTCCCTACCCTCTCCTCTAGACGAGATGTGCTCTCCAGAATAGCGAGTGCTATCTACGTACTCATCTACCACAGCCCTCACAGTCACACCTTTCTTCATCTGCTCTTCTTCCCATTTCTTTACCTAATGAAGTGAGATGATATCCTGCATAATTATTATAATTTCTACAATAAAAGGTAAATATCTCTAAATTTAATAATTCCGGACGCTTATTATGCTCTTAAATATCCTTAAGATCCTCTGAGGGAGTTAGATTTCCTCTTCCTCTTTCCCCAACTAAGTACAGTCAGGGTCGCTTATTGTGAACCACCAGGGGACCAAAAATTTTGTTCATAATAGAGATACTTCATATTAAGCGAACTTGATTCAATACAAATCCAATCTAAAATGAAATTGGGACCAGGAGGTTAGTTCATAATAAACGAATGTTCATAATAAGCGACCCTGACTGTATATGCCTTAAATGATAATCATTTTCTAGTCAATCGACACGTACTAAAGCATTATCCCACCTAAATTATAGACAATGACTTTTAATAAGATACCAGTAAGCTGAACCTTACTCGATGACATATTTGCAGGGAGTGGCCTGATGACTGGCCGTCGCTAAGAACCACATAAAAATAGATATACTTACGTAGCTCTGTTGCGTGGTATTTTGAGATCGTTGTATTAACTAACCATGGATTAATGATATATCGTAGTATTCTGAGATTTGTTTCGGATACTCAAATGGGTATATCTCAAAATACCACAGTATTAATTAATCCATGGTTAGTTAACTTAATACTAGTATCTCAAAATACTACAATCTCAAATTATACCACGCAACAGCTCTATAATGATAATGATACCGTAGTTGATTAAAATATCGTATTTGATACATGTGACAGTCAACTCGAGTTGTTCTCTGAAACAAGATATCCATATCATACATTACTAATTTAAATTCTATTACAGAGTCACAAGCTAGATAGTCACGTCTCGTAATTCACTGACCTGACCTGAGAATAGCGCAGCTTATAAGATTCAAAGTATAAAATGAGATTCAGGAGGCAGAGACACTGACCAGTTAACATCTCCAAGGAAACATATTTATAAGCTAGCACAATGGCGGAGGATACACCGCTTATAACAATAAATAGGGGTATAAACGAATCTAATGGGATACATGGAATGCTATGGTCTGTAGCATCTGGGAGAGTAGGAAAACTCATCTGTGTCGGGATTGCAAATGTGCTGGTTGCTTTAAACATAGGTCTACTCTTCGCCTGGACAGGAGCGGAACAAAATTCCAAAAATACACAAGGGTATTCGTTCGATCCGAAAGATGGGAGATTCTTCAATTTGCACAAACTCTTCATGGTATTCGGGCTCTGCATCCTCCCAGCGAATGGATTCCTTATTTATCGATACAACTTTCTTCGCTTGCCGCGTTTGCTCTTCAAGATTACGCACGCGATCGTTATGCTCGCTTCAATCGGGTTTGGCATAGCAGGACTGGGAATCGTAGTCAAGCAGTTAGAAACATGGCAAACAAAGCACTTCACAGATCTGCACGGTTGGTTCGGATTGCTGACGCTTGTCGTGTTTCTAGCACAGTGGGTGGTCGGGCTTGTGACCTTCCTACTCCCATTAGGAATCAAAAAAAGTCTTAAAGAAGTCATAATGCGATTTCATCGTTTCATTGGAATGATGCTGATAATGCTACCGACAATCACGGCACTGATGGGAATATATAGCTTTAAATCTAAACAATATTATAGCGAATTAAACTACTTGGGAGAATTCCTAGGCTGTTTCCTATTCATTCAGGGGGTGTTTGTGTCATTCCTACTCTATGGTCCTGGGAATCTAATACTGCAATCATCCGACGGAACAAAAAACGAAAATAAGCCAGGAGGTAGAGGGCTAAAGTAATCGATCTGAATTATATAGTAATTTCTATTTTGCTGTTCATCTGTAGTATTCTGTAAACTTGGATAATTAGCATGTACATGTACAATTCATAATTTTGTGATTATTGGCATATATTTTGTTAAAAAATATTTTGTTATGGAATAGTTGTTCTACTACGTAGGGAATAAAAACTACTATTATTACCCTTGCCTCACTTTTAACTTAACTGTTCGGATAATCCTACTGTCTAAATCGTTTTTGTATTTCTGATACAAGGCAAGAGAGGTAGAATCTTGATGTGTTGCTTATAAACTTAACGACATAGTCATAACTTTCTAAATTCTAGAACATAATGCAATTATGCAACATACTTACCTCTTCATCCTCATCAGAACTAGATCCATGTTGCAGCACAGTACGTTGAACAACAGACTTCTTTCGCTTAGCTTCATCAAGTATCTGAACGGGTAAGAGGGATTCTTCCTCCTCACTGATATCCGCATCCATGTCTTCCCGTATCAGTCTGGAAGCATGGAGTGGCTTCTGCACAGAAGTATCCTCTCTACTCTTCGTGGTGCGCTGGTTCATGGGGATGAAGGCCGGGAGTGAAACGTCGGCATCCTGCTCTTGTTGCCGTCTTGCGATTTCTCGCTGCTTCTTAGCAAGGTGGATGGTGGTGGCATCTGGTATCACCCCGATCTGAACGGTGGAGCGAAGTTTAGAGAGATCATCTCCGTTATTCTGCAAAAATAAATTTTTATATTGATGTACTGCTAAATTAAAGTTACTACAATAAATTCCATACTAAACACAAAACATTGGCTGATGTACAATTCAACATAGCCGTCTTCTAATTAATTATTCCCCGCATAAATGCACGATAAATTAACTGAAGGAAAAAACTGTGAAATGAAAGACTAGCTAGTGCACAATGGATTAGTGATTGCCTATACTGCATAATGAAATCCAACAATAACTAAGCCATACACACAACCACTTGAATAGCACATATGATGGAGTCGACTACAGCAATGTGATATCCAGTAGAAATAGCTACTAACTAGTAAAATAGACAGAACCGTATTTTAACATTGCTTATTGTTTAACTATCATTTCGTATGTAACCAGGTAGTAGCATGAAGATATGCGTCACAATATGCTGTCTTCTGACGGTAGCACATCTCGGTGTGTCTGTCGAGCTTGAATACGGATCTGATGAATATAACCGAGCATGGAAAAGAACTATTGAAAGAGAAGAGTCCGAGGTTAGCATCCCGACCGATTACCTGAGCCCTTACGCCAAAAATTCGAGGTTTGAGAGATCGCTAACTAGCTCAAAGAAGAAGAACTTCACACACTTCTACGAGGTATCCAGCGAAGTAAATGATAAGGCATGGCCTCATATAGAAACGCGGCAATTCGTGGACGGTACCAAAGACTTGAAGAGGTGGGCAATAGGCACAGTGACGTATGTGGACACCCCGCGCTCAACCTTCTCAATACTAGAACCTTTCAAGCAAGGAAGTTGTAATAGCGTATGGGCGATACGTTCTACGGTCCAGACAACAGCTGGGAGAAGAACAGGTGGCTGTGCCGTAGCGCAGAACGCAGGATTCTTTCGGATTAATTCCAACTCCTGTCTCGGGAACATTGTCTCAGATGGGAGGTTCGTACGGGAGTCAGACCACGTGGTGAATGCTAACTTTGGAATAAAATCTAGCGGGAAGATATTTGTAGGGTACCTGTCTAATGAGGAAGTGAAAAATCAGACCGACCCCTTCCTACAGCTAGTGAGCGGGGTGATCTGGCTAGTGAAAAACGGCACTAACTTCGTGAATGAGAGTATGTACATAGAGTCGGCCAATAACGAAGGCACTGGCAACATGAACGAATTCGTGAATGTTCTGTCCGCACGGACAGCTCTGGGACATGACAAGGAAGGGCGTGTCATAATGGCAGTGATAGAGGGGCAAACGCACAAGAGAGGAGTGAACCTCTTCGAGCTAGCGGACATTCTGATAAGGCAAGGAGCAGTGAATGCTATCAACCTGGACGGGGGCGGGTCTGCTACCCTGGTGGAGGAGGGGATCCTGGTCAATCACGTGAGTGACCACTGTTCCAGCGACCCAGAGTATAGGTGCATGCGTGCAGTCTCCACAATCCTGTGCGCACATGATGTGAGCTGCGTGCCCCAGGACTGCAATGGACACGGAAATTGTGTGGATGGAGTTTGTAACTGTACGGAACCATGGACTGGGCTGGGGTGCTCACAGCTCCAGTGTTATGTTGGTGCGTGTGGAGAACATGGCGCGTGTGCGGAGGAGGCGAACATGTGTGAATGTGAGGACGGGTGGATAGGGGAGTTCTGTGAACATACATGTCCCAGATATTACTACGGGCCCAACTGCCAAGAGATCTGTTGGTGCACCCTGCATGGGGCTTGTCACCCAAGTACAGGGGCGTGCCAATGTGATCCCGGCTATAGAGGGGAGAGGTGTGAAGAAAAATGCTCAGAAGGGAGATATGGGAACGGTTGCAGTGAGGAGTGTCAGTGCAGTCAGAATTCAGCCTGCGATCACGTGATGGGGTGTTTGTGTGAGCATGGATGGGAGGGAGAGTATTGCAACATCTCGGCGATACAGAACATTCCATCTCAAGATTCAGATAATATTACAACAACGGAGGCTAACACTACTGCTGCAGGAATAGTGTTACCAACAAATGCAACTGAATTGCAAACAGATACAAGCGTTGTTCCAGAAAGTTCCATTCCCACCCCTTCAACTTCTCATACAGTCAAAGATTCACAAGACACAGAAGATTTAGATGATATGGAAACCACAACTCCTGGCACTTCTACTGCCACTCCCTCACACAGCGAGACAGTGGCTAATTCCACAGTGATACTTAGCACAGAAGAAGAAGGACACAGCAACTTCGATACATTCCTAAGGTACACGGGGATTAACATGAGTGCAACGTGTGTGCAGCCCCTGATACTCTCCTACCTGCCACTCGTCACGTGTTCTGTTTGCTCGAATTTGCTCATCTGCTTTCTGTCCTGGCTATATTGGGGCAGGAAAACGGATAGAAAATACGAAGGGAAGACACGGCGGCAGCAGAGTAGAATGGAGACGGCAGCGAGGAGACTGAAACTTAAGGAAGGAGGGTTCCTTCAAAAGGTCCTGAGAACTCCTGTCTCATACGAACCAGTGTCAACTCAGTTGGGTAATGAAACCTCTGACAGTTCTAGTTAGGCAATGCTATTCTGCTAGTCCACTATTGTATCTGTATTTTAGATTAGAGGTGTGATGCAACAAGTTAATTCAGGGACTAAGCACTGGATCTACGCATTTGTATGTTATGATAAATCACTGATTCACATTAACCATAAGTGAGTATTAATTTGGAATGTTTGTAAATTGCAGGAAATTAAGAGAAAAACTATTGTTCGTATCAACTAATTAGTGTATAACATTATCTGAAGAGAGTATACGGGAGTAATTGGATGCTAGTTTGGAGTTAATGTACAATGGTGGATGCGGGTAGATAGACTTACTGACCTTACCTCGGCTTGGGCGGATTCAGACCCCGAGGGAGGAGAGGAAACCTCTAACGAACCAGTGGCAATGCTCGATTCGCACATTGGGACAGGAACCGCGGGGTTTCTTGACTTGTGCTTGTGAGAAATAAGACTCTCTCTGGCCATCTTGCGGCTATGGGAAGATCTCTTGAGTTTGATCGGTTCGACGATATCCTCGTCATCGCTCCCGGCCAGGTCTTGGAAGGTGAGTTGTGTCCGAGGAGTTGGATTCTAGAATGAAGGAGTCGCAACAGTATTCCAATACAAGCATTAATTAACAATCTTCACAGCGGTCTGCGTCTATGCTACTGTGGTCCTACCGGTTTCAGGGGCTGAGTCTCGCTAGCAGGGGGGGCGGATGGGGGGCAGCTATTCTCAGCGCTGGCAGGATTCTCTTCGCTCGCTTTCTCCGCACTGTCTAAAAGTTGCTTACGGAAATTCCGCTTCCTTCCTCCGGACTTACCAGAACCAATCATCACGAACAATAACTACGCACAATATACTGCAGTGGATATCATGCAACTACGCTAAGTGTGTAGTAATAGTTATTGGTGGGTCGATTTGGGGGATTTGGGTCAAGCAAGTGAAGTTTGTTTCTAATCAATGTGATAATATCGTGAATCCGGCAAATAAAGCAATTTCAAATATTTCGAGAATGAGATACGTATGACGTTATAAGCGCCGTCAGACATCTACTGTAATTAAATAATTTAGTATAATTATGCTGCATTAGGTAGTCTGGTTAGAATTTGTAAGTAGTCGCATCTCCTCCCACTCCTCGCTACGGTTCGCCTCATAGAAGAGGACCTTGAGGAGGTAGAACAAGTAGTCTCTGTTCTGAGTCTTGGTGGGACAGCGCTCTGACTGCAGTTTGACTACATTCCTATCTACGTCGTATTTCCCCGCCAACAACTCCAACATCTTCTCACGCGGTCTCCCGCTCAGCTTGAGAGAATCGAAGTCTATCTCCATCACGACCTTCCTCGCGTCTGGATGATACCTGTCGTTCCCCGGCAGGAGGAAGTCCACCGTCTCCACCTCCACAGGGCAGTAGGGCAGGTCTGAAGGCCAGGGGGTGCAGAGGGGTCTGAGTGCCGCGCAGTGCTTCTTTATTGCAGACGGAGTCAGGTGGAAGAAGTTGGGAGAGTCCCAGAAGACGACGTTATTCTCGGAGAAGGGAGCGAGTTCCCGCTTAATATTGTGCCCCCCGGCCCTAACTGGGAGGTTGATAAGGTACGGATCAAATGGTTTCTCAGCAGGGTACACGTCCGACCAATCGAAATCAGAGTACATTTCTCTCCTATCCTTTGAAAGGTTGCTTAGATAGGTATCCAAATCGAATTTATTATCAATAAATTGTTTTCGATCTTCATAAACCTTTTGGCTTCTTGATCCTCTTCCTGTTTTGGTTCTGTGTTCGAGGGCACTTGTGCTGATGTGCGAGCGCTTGGAACAGAAAGCTGTGAGATAGAGGCTTGGAGGGAGAAGTCGTAACATCGTAATTTTCTAAGTAACAATAGCTCAATGTTAAATGACAAACTCAGCAAGAATACTTGAGATAAATCAGATATCAGAACTATTTTCAAGTCATTATTTATCATATTTGTTAAGCGACCTTTTTTTCTCCTGGAAGGAACTAGCCCGAGATGGTTGAATATTATTTTGAAAAATGCTTTGGTTCACCTGAGACTCTGGATAATCGGCCCACTTTTCCCAGAAAAAAAGTTGCCCGATTAATGAGTCGACTGTACTACAATGAAGTACGTTTATATATACGTATCCCAAAAGCCCCCTCTGGGGATTTTGGGAGTTTTAGTTTGAGAATAGGAAAGTCTAACAAGTTCCTCCCCCAAAACAAGGTTTTTTGAAATTTTCAAAATCGATTCATACATATTTGCGTTTTGCCTCCGAATGTTAGCCTTAAATATCCCTGGACAGTCTAACTGAGCTGGTGAATTGGTATAATAAACGTATGAGAAACCCCTTTGTAGTTGCAATACGCTAAGTTTCGATACGTATCTGAATGCGATATAACGGGGACAGGAATGCACCCCCATTTTAGAAAATTGGAAGTTAAGATTGTGTAGGATGTGAGGTCAGTTTAAAAGTCTGGATACGTGACTAGCGAGTGTACGGGATCGACGGTAGTAACACATCTCTATATCTCCTATTATTCTCCTAACATTAGACTCCTACAAGGCTATACAGCTACGCCTATGAACATTCTACTGAGACTTAGTGCTAGAAGCCCGCCTCTTTAGGATGCTGCTCGTGCGGCGGGAGCGGGCCTCCTTGGCGCGCTGCAGCAGCATCTTCTGGTAGGCAGCGGCCTGCTCCTTCCCGCGCTGGATGCGCACCTTCTTGACCGCTTTCAGGTGCCTCTTCCTGCGGAGGCGGGACGGCGTGATCAAGCGCTGAATCTTGGGTGCCTTGAATCTCTCCTTATCCTTCTTTCCCTTCACAGGGAGTGGCCGCTTCAAAACGTACTTCCGGACGTCGTCGTTCTTGCTGAGGTTGTACAGCTTTCTGATCTTCCCCACACGTTTCGGGCCTAGGCGATTCGGGATCTCTCTATCCGTGAGGCCTTTGATCTCTTTCTCACCGCGCTTAGTCACGATTAGGTTCAGGACACTCAAGTTCTTGTCCACAATGCAACCCCTCACCGACTTCTTTTTCCTCTCGCCACTTCGCTTCGGATTGTAGCAGCCACTGTTCTTGTTTAGGAGCAGACGGACACGTCCGTTCGTGAGAATTCCTTGTTTCATAGGAAACCCGTCCTTATCATTTCCCCCGGTTATCCTGAGGGAGTACCCCTTCCACTCCTCCCCTAGCGAGTCCCCTACCACCTCCTGGGCTATGCGCTTGTCGATGAAAGGTCGGAACTGTTCGTCCGTTTCCAACTCCAGAAGTTTCTGAGTCCCGTTCGGGGGGAACGCAATGTTCAGCTTCATCGGCTTTTGTTCCGTCATTGTATCGGCTCAGATTACTTGTCGCTTGAAAATCCCAACTAAATCATGTAAATATGTTATTGTATTAATTCTGACATAATCATAAGTTTTGTAGCAAATTTCTAATGACACAATAGTAGTTATATCACATAATTATTATTTTTTAAATCGAAATAAAAAATAAATATAAAGGAGTACAACTAATAGAATCCAATATTTAAAAAATCCAATTTTAATTATGCGTATAGGAAATTAGTATTTCTCAAAGAGCTGGATGATATCGGAGTAGACCTCCTTGGCAGCCAATAGTCCCCAGATGAAGTCGAGATGTTCAAAAGAATCCAATTTCCTCTGGCGGACAATTTTAGGGATCTTCAACAGTTTCTGATAATCCTCCGGCTGGACCAGCCAGTCCTCGCCCCCGTAGTAGAGAGCAATCGGCAGCTGGAGTTGGTAAGGAGGGGAGTAGGCCGGGGGGTTGGGTTGATGGTACTTCTCCATGTTCCCTTTCTTCCCGTAGTCGAAGTGTGACAGGTTATCATTCAGAACTCCCTGTGCCCAGTGTAGCATGTTCTGCACGGAGGTGCCAGCTGGGGTGTGATGGACGAAGATAGACAAGCGGGACTTGTTGAGTCCACTCCTGTCTGGTCCGCATAGCGCGAACATGACATCCTCACATATAAAAGCATCGTCCTTTTCACAAAACAGACTTGCCAGGGAATGAGATAGCTTTCCACTTGGGAGAAATTCACCAATACCGAATAAGTCTGCGATTATTTTTTCCAATGGCAATATGCCTGCGAAGAAATTGACGAGTCCTTTAACATGCCCGACGTAGAGGACAGGAGCCATAGCGGCGAATACTTTGATTTTGGAGGCTAGAGCCGGAAGAGAGGAGAACCCGATGAAACCCATGAGTGTCCCCTGGGAGTGGCCTATATACTTGAGCTGAGTCTCCTCTGTGAAGCTGAGAACGTACTCGATCATGGCAGGGAGGTCTATGAGGCTGTGTTCATCCCAGGAGAACTCCCAGAACTTTAGATCAGACGGCTTCAGAGTCACATGCGACCTTGAGTAGAAATTGCCTCGGATGTTACCTATGTATAAACAGGAGGGATGAATCCCACATCCTCCAGTAGCACACTTGGCACATGATTTGTTCCCATAGGCTGACAGCAGCTAACTTACCCATCCAAACGTCATAGCCTTCATCTGCCAGAATGAATGCCAGCGACTCATTCGGCAGGTTAAGAAGGAAGTCAGCACTGGAGCAGAGCAGACAGTGCTGGAGGAAGACCACCCCCTTGCTGGAGTTGGCGTGGGGGATGCGGTGTATAGTCAGGTTGTAGCCGTCAGGTGTTATCACGTTGTGAGACTCCCCCGGGTAGTGCCAGTAAGCGAGTATCTGCATCACATTCATCTTATCCTCAGGATCTGCTCCAATCGGAGAGTGGAGAGTTGTCTTCAGAGGAATGTGGAGAGCAGAGAAGAGGGATAGACACAGATAGACTGTTAAAATCTGCACGAGTGCCTGCATTTGAAAACCTAAATTATGTCTTAAAGAATGGAACAGAGAAAGTAAAGGCTATTAATGATCAGAAAAACGTTTTTTTAAATTAACTCAAGAATTGTTTATATATCTGCTCCCAAACTTCATCCTGATACACAATATCATGTGTATGCAGTATTGCTAATACAGTTGAGTTTACCGTTTCTTATACAAACAAGGTTTAAGTGAGAACATATCGGATTGAATGGCATCCGGATCAAAGTTGTCCTTCTTCCTACGAAATCTCATCAGGACAAACATATCCGTTACCTCCTCCCTGCTCAGCAGTTTGAAGTCTAGCCACTCTACCGACTCAATAAACATCTCTATGTCTTCAAACCTAGAGCTAATCTCGGCGATTATCAGCTCTCCTCTGTGCTTCAGTACGCGCCTCCCTTCCAGCAGGAACTCGTGGGTGTTAGTCCCCATCAGTGAGAGGCAGAACACCACTATGTCCATGCACGCGTCCTCTAAGGGCACGGATCTCATGTCGCAAGCAGTAACTCTGTTATTGACTGCGACCAAGTCGTAGGAAAGAACTTCTTGATTCACCTCTAGACACAGTCTACCCTCCCCACAGCCCAGATCAGCCACACGGAGGTGTTCTGGGAGAGTGCGAAGGTGTGAAATGATCCGATCTAACGGGTTGATGGGCCATTTCTGTGTTTGGCGCGTGAATCCCTTGTGATAGACAGAGAACATCTGAGGTGAGTCTGTGAAGAGCTGCAGAGCTCCGGAGCTGTGCTGAGTGTACAGCTGTTCATTCAACCAGCGGAACTTGGAAGAGCTGAGCTTCTCCTCCATCTGAGTCCGCAGTGAGCTAGGAGTGCGGGACCTAGAAGGGGGAGGGGTGGGGAGAGGAGTTCTCGTTCTCTTATCTCTGCTCTGAGATGACTTAGGTTGTTTCTTAGATTTGTTCCGTTTTATTTTCGTGGTCAGTATCTTCGTCTGTTTCTCTGTCAGTTTATCCACGGCACCTACCCAATCCTGATTCAACTTAAACCACATTGTATTCGCTAATAAGTACATGCAATTCAATTAAATTTAAAATTGAAAGTAAACAAGTGAACAACGATCTTATTCAAATCAGTTCTCTGAATAATGACAACATACTATATACTCATATGTCCGTTTCCCAAAGTTGAGGTTTAGAGCTGTAGGCTATCGAATATCATATATCAATACATCATTGTTCTCTCCTCTGGACAGGCCAGTATACATAGGTCGCTACAAGAACGCAGGCAATCACGACCAGAATGCATACGACAGCTGTAACAGCTGGGTTTAGATTTCCGTCTTGGAGGATAGACAGCGTTGTGTAGGAATATTGGGTCCCAGCAGAGGAGAGGAGAGGTGTTGTGAGGAATAGCAAGCAGAGTAGGAGTGGAGACTTCATTGAAATAGCAATCTAAAATATCTAATACAAGCGTATTAAAACATTGATCTCTTTTACTTCATTAATTGATCAGATTATTTAATAAATATTAAAGAATAGGCAAACAACATGAAGAATTCACACATTAGAAAATAGTCAACAAGGCAAATATCCCATACACGAGTGCACAAGGATATGCGATTAAGAGCTGTTGCGATTTCATGTCCAGGGAGTGAGCGAATATTCTGCTGGAGGATAGCGTGCACCAGGTGACGATGACTAGCGTCAGGACTGTACACGCCAGTGCGTAATTCTTGATCGCCACAAATATTCCTAGGAAGGCGAGCAGCAGGAGAGGTAGGATGCTGTAGCCCAGTACGCTGACAATGAGCGTGAAGTTGGGGGAATTGGGGGCTAAGCCTCCTAGGAGTAAGTATATTCCTAGGCAGGATAGGATGCTGAGTCCGTAGATGTAGCCGAAATGGCTCTTTCCTCCGAGGAGCAGGATCGCACCGAACAACAGACAGAGGACCAGTGGCCCGACGAGGTCTGCTTCCTGAGTGAATGAGACAGGAAAGTCCACAACTGGGTTGATCACCTGCTTGGTCCGGGTTAGTATAAGGTTGAAGTCGATTCCCAGCTCCTCCAAGATGCTCTCCTCTTCTGTAAAGGAGGAGCTGACAGCCGGACCATTTCCAAAGTCTGTGGGCGTTCCGAAGTTTGAGCTAGGGTTGAAGTTCTGAGCACTTGAATAGTCCATTCTTCACAACAAATAATAAATTTAGGAATACATGGGAATGATATAACATTGAATAGTAAGTACAGTTGGCTTTGATTTTGCCTAGGGATCAATTCTATTTATAGAATAGACCCCAGTGTCATCCCACACTTTTAGGGATTCCCCACCCAAAAATGACTTAACCGGAAATGAGCTTTGAGCATATTTTAAGCATTATTTGAGCATACTTAGAGCATAATTTGAGCATATTTTGAGCATTGTTTGAGCATTATTTGAGACTCCCACATGCCAAAATCAGCTTTCTGCGCCTGGCAGTTCCTTCAATCAATTCGTTATATATAAATATATATACATATTAGGGTGCTCCAAAAATTCCAAAGTTTGAATCTTTAGATGCACACTCTTCAAATAGTTCACCTTGCTCACCAAGTATTCACCATAAAATTTTCATGCAATTTGGGGATGGTTTAGTGGTCGCGCAAAGTAGCCTCTCCCTCGTGCTAATTTATCATGGGATTTGTCCGGGTTGGGGCTAAAAGTTGTAAAAGGCGTACCTCTGATGTTTAAATAAACTAGTAACTTTATTTTTGTGATATTTGGGGGTGGTTTTATATAAGCTAATAATACATTTTAATAACCTAAAATCTACAGGTTCCGAGATATTGGTGAAAACAGTTGGGACCATTAATAATTTCAACTATGAAGGCTGGTCCCAACTGTTTTCACCAATATCTCGGAACCTGTAGATTTTAGGTTATTAAAATGTATTATTAGCTTATATAAAACCACCCCCAAATATCACAAAAATAAAGTTACTAGCTTATTTAAACATCAGAGGTACGCCTTTTACAACTTCTGGCCTCAACCCGGACATATCCCATTATAAATTAGCACGAGGGGGAGGCTACCTTGCGCAACCACTAAACCATCTCCAAATTGCATGAAAATTTTATGGTGAATACTTGGTGATCAAGGTAAACCATTTGAAGAGTGTGCATTATAAGATTCAAACTTTGGAATTTTTTGGAGCACCCTAATACATATATATACACTACCTGGCCAAAAGTATTGGAACACATTCTAATGTGTGCCACCATGTGCCATAAGTGGTACAAGTGGTAGGGAAACGGGCCCATTGAAGGAAATCAACAAAATTTTAGTGGAAGAGGTCGGAGGGACAGTTTCTATTAATATCACAATGTTTACACTTGTTTAATATTGTATTCAATAGGTTGTGCCACTTTGGCAAAAGTGGCACACATTATAATGTGTTCCAATACTTTTGGCCAGGCAGTATATATATATATAATCGAGTTTTAATAGTAAGGATACAAAAAAAGTAATACTACCCCTACTATCCAATTTTTTCTTTGAGAGTGCAATAAGTAACTTCATTATCATGGGTAAGGTGTTTTAAACACTTGGAATAAAACAAAGTTACTCCATTATAAAAACAAATAAGTAAACAAAACACTGATAAAGTATCAACTGAGCTATTGGTATAATATATATCATCTGTATTTCATTATCCTTATAATCCCGGGATCCCGGGATTTTGAAAAAGAAATCCCGAAATCCCGGGATTGTAAACGCTAATTGCATTGCACAACTCAATACGTACCAGCAATTTTGTGATAAGAATAACTCTCAGGTATATATGTACGTAATATGAATCCCATGATTGAAATGAAAAGAAATGTGGTTCTTAGCAACTTCATCAAAATACTGTATATCCAAGTTTAATCCATTTACTACTTGAAAAAGAAATAATATTTCAGATATAGAGACTGTTCAATGACTAAAATAACGAGTGATTAGAAGAATTTTAGAAGGGAATAATTTAGCGTTAATCTTTGTTCCAAGAGGTAGAAAGATTAGCGCTCCCTTTGGGGGGCGATTATTCGAGAGAGGCGATGTATACTATTGTAATTAAAATCGCATTCTAATCTTCCCACCTGAATTAATAATATCAACAGGAAATGTATACACTCAGATGAACAAGTATAATAAGCGGTAGCAACAGAGCTATGTAAGTAGTCTAAGTCCAATAAAATTTCTACACACTCGCAGGTACAATAATTAGTTAATAATTCAGGAAATTAAATAACGCGCACTCCAAAATGAATTAATCATCTGTCCCAAGCCCGAATACCATATCAGTGTCGAACCAGCTATAGTCTCTGGATTGCTTGGACTTATCAGAGGCAAGCCTAGGTGTTTTTCTTTTCTTGCTCTCCTTACTCACAGAGGGTTCGACAGCAGTGTGTTGGATGTTTTCTTTCGCCTGGCTAGATGTTGCGTTGTTTTTTGTCGATTTTCGTCGTAAACTTGGTCCCTTAGAAGAGGTTGTATCATCTTGTGAGTTGAGGATCTCCATGCTGACGTCATCAAGTCGAATTTTCTTCCTCTTCTGTTTGAAACTAGAATTCGTGTGGATGGAAGGAGTTCGGAAATTCTTTCCCCCCAAAACTTCCTTGCTCTGTTTCGGCTCTACCTCAATCTCCTGATTTGGTTGAGAAACGACGGGGCAGGTTTTTGGGATTTTGAGAGAGAGCATGTGACGGGTTGCATCTTTAGGGGTTTTAGGAGTCCTGAGCGATTGGTGAGTCAGCTGTTTCAAAAGGGGTTGAGAGAGTTTGGGGGTTGAAAGAGAAGTAGATTGTTCCTGCCTTCTCTCATTTTTGTATTTAGATAATTCCTCCTCTAATTCATGTTTTTCCCTCAAAACGGATTCTAACTTGCTGTTCAATTCGTAGTTCACTCTTTCTAACTCTTCTTTCAGCTGCGCTGAGTGCTTCGACTTGACCTCTTCCAGTTGTCTGATGTTAGCAGATACGATGTTCTCACTTTCTTGTTTGTATTTGCAGAGAGAAGAAAACATTTCTGATACTTTCCTCTCAGAAAGTTCCTTCTCTACACTCAACTCAGCCTTACTTTGAATAGCAGAATTTTGCACTAGAGACAACTCTTCTTTCAGAGAAGTAAATTGTTGTTTCAGAGAATTCAGCTCATTCTCCCTTTCTGTTTTCTCAGTCAGCACCGTCTCCATCTCTCTCTTGTACTCTTCTAGCTGACAGGAGTGAGCCTGTTCGTATTTCTCAAGTGTACTCTGTAGAGTGCTGTGATGGAGAGATTTAAAGTTGGTCATTTCTTCAGAATGGAGAAGCAGCTGGTCAGTGTATTTACACCTGAGATGCTCGATTTCTTTCCCATGATTCTCCGTTAGCTCACCCTTCTCTACTCTCAGTTCCTCAAGAGTTCTGGCTAACTTGTCCAATTCCAAGCTTTTACTGTCAATAACTGTATTAGAACTTTCTAGATCTGAAGTTAGTAATTTTGCCTCTTCGAGTTTCTCACTCAATAGAGCGTCAAATTCTTTACATTTCTGTTTCAGTGCTTCGTTATCACAGACAATGCTGTTTTTCAGCTCCTCGCTAAGTGAGTGCATCTTCTCGACCTCATCTCTCTCTCTCACTACTCTCTCATTCTCCAGTTTGAGACTGGAGATCTCTTTCAAAAAGTTTTGCGTACTCTCCTCCTTTTCTATATTAAGACTTGCAAGGGAGCTCTGTACCGCACTAAGTTGACCACGCAGTCTCTCTTCTAGCAACTTCAGCTCACGAGTAGCTCCATCCAACTGCTCTAGCACCGTACTCAGATTTTTTTCCAGAGATACCTTGTCTGCTTCTAACTCGGACACTCGTTCTCTCAATTCCAGATTCTCATTCTTCTCACTGCTAAGCTCATTCGCGATTTTCACTAATTCAGAAGCTATTCCGTCTGCTTTGCATTCAGCTTTGCTCAACTTCTCAATCGACTTGTTCTCCTTCTCTTCCAGCTCTTCCACGCAGTTCCGTAGAGAAATGTTCACAGATTCGAGAGAATTCCTACTACTTCTCACCACCTCTAGCTCTGTAATTAACTCGTTGCACTGATTCTGATATTTCTCACTGATTAAAACTCTCTCTGTTATTTCATTCTCTCTCTCAACTAGATTCTTATCCAACTTTTCGCACCTCTCGCTTACATCCTCAATTTCTCGTTTAGCATCTGTGAGCTGAGATACCAAGATTTCCTTTTCTCTGTCCAGTTCTTCACACAACTTCTCTCTCATTCTTATTTCAGAAGTTAGTTTTTCTAAACTCTCCTCAAACATCTGCGTTTTCTCACAAATATCTTTAGTTAGCCTAGCTACTTCTTCCAACAGACCCTGGTTATTCTCCCTCACACTCCTGCACTCCTCTCTACTCTCATTTAGCTCGGATTCCAGCCCCTCTGTCACGATGTTACACCTGCCCTGTAGGGAAGAGAAATTTTCGCAGATATCTTCGTACCGTCTCTTCAGCTGCTCCTGGAAGTTTGAGAGGTCGCTGTCATCAACCCCACTACTCCATAGCTCCTGCTCCACTCTCTCCACGTGCAGTGTGACAGCTGAGAACAGCTCCCGGGTGTGACTCAGCTGCTTCCCCAGCTGGTCCTGGTTCCCTCTCTCCTCCTGCAAAAGTCCGGACACTTTCTCGTACTCTAGCTGCACTTCAAGAAGAGATTTTCGTTGCTCCTCAATCTGTGATGTCATATCCTTGATGTGCTCGCTCTTATCTTTCAGTTCCATTTCCATTGAAGTCTTCCATCTGCGGATTTTATCAGCCTCTTGCTTCAACTTGGAATGGAGACTGCCCACTCTTTCTGTCTCCTGACGCATTCCTATCCTCTCACTGTTCTCGCATGTCTCCTGGGTGCTCTGAGTCATTTGGGAAGAGAGGTGACCTCTCTGCTTCATTGGAAGAGACCGGGTTGCGGATGAGGGAGAATGAGTTGTAGAAGGTTCTAGTGTGAAGAGGGGATTTGAAGATTGAGAACTGGATTGAGGAGCGACGAATCGATTAAAATTCTGTTGTGTAGAATGCATGCTAGCAGTAGCTAAATATATAAATTATGAAAATTTGCTTGCAATTTATCGATCAAATATAATATAATATAATCAGTTAGATTTGCCAAATGGAATTAGCCAATCAATTCAGTTGCGTAGTGGAATGAATGCCTATCCTTCTGAAACAGACACATCCATCCAATCAATCAGTCTACAAACAGAACTTTGAATATGACTAAATACGTAGTCAGCATTCAATTGGTTCAGATGTACAATTTGTAATTTTGTTAACAGGATACAAGACTAAAATTTATGACAAAGATATGTTATTTTGTACTAGTGACGAAAATGAAACGAAGTTTACATATTACGTGCTTATCCACGACGCATCAAGTACTCCATTATTTATAGGAATTAGAAAATTATATTAACATTTTATCTTTCATCAAAATCTGATAAAGAGGAAATGATCATTCATTGAATAAGAACATGCAATATTTAAATAAATTAATAAGGGTGACCAACTCTGCCAGCATAGAATTTATACAGGACAATAGTGAAGTTAAGATTGAGGGGTAGAGACACGAGAAAGAACAGAATAAGTGGGATAACGGCGTAGAGGATAGAGATGGTGAATTTGCTGGGCGAGACTGCGGAGTAACCTAGAAAGGTTATATATATGTAGTAGAGTATGGCGAGCACCCATAGCGAGTTGCCGAGTAGTGCTGAGGCTATGTAATGCTGACAAACCAGCTTAGAAACACAGAGCAGCAGTCCGTGTAAGATCAGTAGGAGGGGAGTGAACGCGTTCAGGTGTACATCGAAAGCATACGCCCACTCCACACCGGCAGCAGGCTGGAATTTCTTGAACAGGGCCCAAAACATAGTTCCAATTACTAAGCCAATGCCTATGCAGTCCACGAATACGACGTACAAGATAAACTTGATAAACCCAAAGAAGGACAGCTTCAGAGCGATTGCGAACCCTATCGAGCTGATGCAGAGGGCGAGAGAGAGGAGAACTAGGAAAGCAGGATCATCGCGCGCCCATTTCGACTTTGTCTGCTTGTTGAATTGGAATTGTCTGTAAACTTTAGATGGGTAGAAGAGCAGGCATGACATCTGCCAGATGGCATACTCAAAGTCCATGTGTTGATACTTGTATAC
Organism: Aphrocallistes beatrix; assembly: GCA_963281255.1. Lineage (NCBI taxonomy): Eukaryota > Metazoa > Porifera > Hexactinellida > Sceptrulophora > Aphrocallistidae > Aphrocallistes > Aphrocallistes beatrix. Next base: position 1,794,970 of record OY725493.1, read on the forward strand.
GCGACGTATGTAGGTGGGAATGCGCAGGGAACCTGGCTTGCAAACTGCCGGCAAAGGTATGCTGGTCATTTCAGCTAATAAGTCAGAAAAATATAACTACATTATGTATATACTATATGATTATTCAATCCAAGCCATCAGGATCGAACGATCAATTGTTTAGGTTTCCTCAATAAGGAGAGGAGCAGAACGGCAAAAATATACAAGTTCTACAACTTCCAATTCGGTCCAATATATTTTATAAGAACGAGGAAACAGAAGGACGGCGAATGGTACACGCCATTCATGCCATAAGTAAAATCATCTCTATAATAGAGGCACTAAAAATCCTCGGTCGCCTTTTGGGTGGTTCTCCCCTAGCCATAATTTCAGAGTTCGAAGTTAACATTTCAAAATATACGCCATTAACTCGCTGTCCCGCATTCGCACTGAAAGCTTTCCTCGAAAATCCATGAATCTGGCAATTATAAGCCAATAAATTCATATATAAAAATGTCGGTCGACAGACCGATAGTGTACAGATCCAGGAAGTGTGGCTCACTAAGTTCTGACTTTTCGCTAGGACATTCTAATGGTAGACCCCCAGCCACTCAAAATATTTTTAGGGCATGCCAATGAAACACCAAACCGATTTTCACTTTTTTTATTTTAAAGATGGTCAATTTTGAAATTTTAGTCCTGAGATATAGAGATTTTAAGTTTAAATGTTAAGAACAATGTAAAATGAGCTATTAAGGATAAATAAAAGCATCCATAGGCATTTATTCGCATTTATACTGATAATTTAGATATATTCCAAAAAATTTTGGGGAAAAGTATACCGAAAATCCACAAATTTCTTTGAGGCTCCTAACCCCGAATATTTTGAACCAATTGGAAATAATAATTCATAGTCCTAGCACTAGAAAGTATAATCCATCAGTTTAGAATTAATAAAGAGCTTCTAAAAAGTAAAGTTAGAATTTTCGAAAAATGCTACGTCATGACATGATAAAGATCTAAAATTTAATTAACATTCCATAGGACGTAGTGCAATTATCCTTACAATTAAAACTCGATTAATATTTATTTATATATCCTTACTATTAAAACTCGATTATTGTATATATATATATTATATATATATATCTGTAACGAATTGATTGAAGAAACTGCCGGGCACAGAAGGCTGATTTTTGGCATGTGGGAGTATTTTGGCTATGGCTCCAGTAAGTTCTGAGTTCAGAGCAAAATGTCGACTCATCATGGAATTATGACGTCATTGTCACATTTTTAAAAGTTAAGCAACACAGTTATTCGGGCATAACTCAGCCATTATAGGAGATAGAAGGCTGAAATTTTAATAGAATCTGTATACTAACATACCTCACATATGATGCAACTATCATCAAAAAATGATGACTCATCACTTTGTTATGACGTCATTACTCATCAAAAATTTTAAAAATTGACAAATTTTGTGATTTTTCGTGCGATACCGATCAAACAGTAAGACAGACGTGTTTAGAGATGTTATTTCCCTTATAATTAACCATTGTGAACCCAGGCGACCGAAGGGAGCCTCCGGCGGACACAAAGTGTCCGCCAGCCGCGCAGCGCAAGCAAGCGAAGCGCGCTTGTCCTTACTATTAAAACTCGATTAATGTATATTTATATATATCTATCTCTGTAACGAATTGATTGAAGAAACTGCCAGGCACAGAAAGCTGATTTTTGGCATGTGGGAGTCTTTTGGCTATGGCTCCACCAAGTTCTGAGCTCAGAGCAAAATGTCGACTAATCATGAATTATGACGTCATTGTCACATTTTTAAAAGTTAAGCAATACAGTTATTCGACTATAACTCAGCCATTTTACATGATAGAAGGCTGAAATTTTAATAGAATCTGGATACTAACATACCTCAAAAATGATGACTCATCACTTTGTTATGACGTCATCATTATTTTTTCATGGAATGTTGGTACATTCCAGTTGGTACATTGCTATGGAAACGTGTTTTGGTCAGTTGGCGTTATATCTTGAAAACTGCAATGGCTACACATTCAAATGCAATTCCATTTGATAGCGAATATACTACTTCCTATTAAGTGATAATATAATTTCGACCTCTAAATTCAATAGTTTATGAGATATTCGACAATGTACCATATTGGTCACATTTGATAATTTGTCGAATATCTCAGAAACTATTGAATATAGAGGTCGAAATTATATTATCACTTAATAGGAAGTAGTATATTCGCTATCAAATGGAATTACATTTGGACCAAAACACGTTTCCATAGCAACACTGGAATGTACCAACATTTCATGAAAAAATTCCAAACTTTTCGTATTAACCCATTCACATCTCAGTTCTATGCGAAAAATTTTACAATGTAAACACTTAGAAGTGCCCCTAAACGGCCTGAAAATCACCAAATTTGTCACAAATATAATCTATTGCGGAATCATATGGTGACTAATCAAATTTTTAACAACGGATATGGGTATTTTGACACCATATTTATATATGCTGATAATACATTCCTAAGCTCTATTGTGCTTTGTAAATGATTTAAGGCAGCTCATGATTAATTCAATGGTCTTCCTCCGCATCCCTAGTCCCAAATCCGCAAGTTACTGTGAGGCCTTATATACAGTAGGCTATGTTTAAGGTTATAATAGATTATATATCTTCAATAGTTTTTAAGATATGACCTCGGCCTCTTTAGGGACCATAGAGGTATTATGCCCGAACTTTACCTACAATAAGCGATAACTCACGAACAAATGGTCGGATCTGTACAATTTTTTTAAAAGAATGATCAGAATTTTACTTCTGATACAATTGTCACATAATATCTGCTGATATCAAACTGACCATTTCCCGATCATTTTAGAAATGAACTCCCTTATAGAGCTATTTTGATTGGATTTTATTGGCCTTTATTCTAAATCTTTGTTATAATCTCCAAAGGGGTCAAAACAATGTTGAGGTCCATATCATTAAAAAATATCAAATCCGTTTAAAAACTAATTGATGAATGCGCATATATTGAAATTTCTATTCGCATGCGAACAAGCTACTATTCGCATGCGAATAAGCAACAATTACGAATCAGATTCAAGGAACTGTTACACGAAAAATAGACACCCCCAGAATGGTTCCCACCGGTCAATATATTCGTAATATTTGGACCCCCTCGGAACTAATATTTCAGTGTTATCCTCTAAAATATATGGACCATCATTATACAGAGGTCAATTGTAATAGGAAAGTCAACCACGGGACTATTTTTTAAAAAAATTATAATTCGAATGATACTAGAATGTTTCGATCTAAACGTTAATTAAAGGGAAGATGAAGAACAGACGAACTCGGTATGCTCGACTAGTAGAGAGTCTCCGAACATTCAGATGGTTGCACTCTTTACTGCAACAGCTCTGGGTCTAAGCATCTAGCAGGGCCTTCTGACATCAGTCAAAACCATAGGCGCCAAGTGTGGGTACCTGGGGGGGGGGGGGGCGTGGTGCTGAGCAGTGGAACAGCGAAGGTATGGCGGGAATCCACACAAACTTATAGGTTACAACTAAACCCCAAAATTGTTAATTGAGTCTAAATATATATCCCAATTACATTTTTGCTTCCACTATAGTCCGAGATTTTCTTTTCCCTAGGTAACAACAATAGCTGTATATCAATATTTGAGCATCTAAGATTTAACAAATTTTCTGGGGGCTTGCCCCCCCAGGTTTTATTCTATTTTCCAAAACTTGGCGCCTATGGTCAAAACGCGAATGCAGAACCCACAAAACCAAAACTAACTAACTATCCCAAAAATTCCCAGGGCCGTTCGTTTGTGTTCAACTAGTTTTCGAAACATACGTAAGTGGGCAGAATAGTCACAAAAGGAAAATGCCGTGTACTGTTGTCCTTGCCGGTTTTTCTCTCGCCGCTCTGACATTCAAATCACTCCATTTGCATCTGCATCAGGGTTCAAAAACTTGAAGAATACGTCCATCCGAATGCCAGAGGCCCAGAGCACAGTGCATCTGAAAGACACAGAATCAGTTACTGCTTGGGCGGAGTTCTTGAGGATGCTGGAAAATAATGCCAGTATCGCTCACATGCTAAATGTCGACCATGCTAAACATATTCAAGAGAATCGGCACTATCTAACAGCTATTCTGAAATCTGTACTTCTTTGTTGCCGCCGGCATGGCATCGCCTTTCGGGGACATCGTAAGGATCTAACTAATAAACCAATGCAAACCCTGGCAATATCCTTGCTGTTTTTGGGAATTGTGTCGAATATGATAATATTGTGCCTTCTCGACTGCTGGGCATGGATGGTATGAGTAGCAAGAATCCATCCAATGCAAAGTACACATCGAAATCAATTCAGAAAGAGCTGATCTCCATAGCGGCAGATATCGTTCTAGAAACAAGCAGACAACTAAGTACCTCTCTCCTGTGCGATGAGTGCAAAGGCAGCTCTAAGACAGAACAGATTTGTGTAGTGCTTCGCTATGTCACTGTAGACTGCAGTATTACCGAGTCCTGCATTGGGTTCTATGCCTGTGAAGGACTGGATGCAGTATCTCCTCGAAAACCATTTTAGACTGTCTCAGGGATGTCAAAATCGACTTCAGAAGTGGTATGGTTGGATAGTGCTATGACGACGCTTCCGTTATGCATAGGATCCACAGGGGCGTCCAAGACTCATCAAGGAAGTTGCTCCACTGAGTTTTTATGTTCACTGCCATGCTCATAGACTCAATCTGGTGGCTGTCGCGGTATGTACTAACGTTGGAACTTGGACGCGTAACGGATAAGTTAAATACTCTACGATCTTTGCATAAGTTCTCTGCCACTGTTCCTGTCAGGCCAAAATTGGTCCGTGGGGGGAGGTATTAAAAACTACTATTCGCATGCGAATAAGCTACTATATGCCTTACATGAATTAGCCGAAGGCTATTACCTTATTAGCTATGATACAATTTGTCCAAAATGGCCCTACCAATCATGCAAACCTAAAGGCCGCACCCAATCCTCATTCCGAGTCTACGGCCCCTCAAAGTATCCCCCGGTCCTTACAATTCGAAATATTTGGACCCCTCGGAACCAATATTTCAAAGTTATACTGAAATATATGGACCACTCTTAAATGATCGGTCTCCCTTAAGTGCGAGTATGGAGATCATGATCCTTGAGTACGTAGATAATGATTGTTGGAAGTTAGTTGAAAAATTAGGTTCTTATCTGCGTATAATAACCTAATCTCACGATTTAAAAACCTAATCTCCTCAAAAAGTAAAAACCTAATCTCACGATTTCGTGACCTCAGGTTGATAGCCCTGTACATAGTAGTACAGTACGTACAAGGTTAGGATGTTAAAATGGGGGGGGGGGGGGGGGGGGAAGCTTCCCCCTGCAGATAGAACCCTGACGTATCCAATAGAGTACTACGTATCAAGAAATACAGTGAAATCAGCCAATTTATGGGACATAGCTATGCTATTGAATTTCCTGAATGTACAATTACAACTCAAATATGATACGTCAGTGCGCGCGATGATTTGCAATGGACAAAGAAGGATAATTCAATCCGGCCTATTTATCTAAAATGGAATGGAGGACACTACATCGACGGAGATTTTATCGATGGAAATTACGTCGAAAAGATATTTCATCTGGTGTGCATTTTGGCAGATATATATTGACACCTTAAAATTTGCTACTGCTCAAAAGATTGTTTGTCTTTATGGCTATAGGTCTGCGTTTGGTTGAACGACAGTTGCGGAAATAAAATAATCGGAATTATGTGTAATTTCCAGTGGTGTTTTGGGGGGGGCGCTGCCTCCTCACTTTTTTCGCTTGGGGGGCGCTTCTTACCTCATGCTGACTACCATTTTAATTTTAGCCTTAGAATGTATTACGTAGCATAACAAATTCAAATCAATTGTTGCCATTTTAAACTAACCACATTCTTTTTCTCTTTCTTATTATCACCATTTCTATACCATCAGGGGATTAAAGTTTCACGAAAAACATATAACTTTTTTACGGGAAAGAAGCGCCCCCCTACTTCTATTTTTGGCAAAACACCGCTGGTAATTTCACATGTAATTTCACATGTAATTTCACATGTAATTACACATGTAATTTCACATGTAATTTCACATAATTCCGAATATTTTATTTCCGCAACTGTATGATAAATTATTTATTTAATTATGTATACAATATATCGTACATAAAGTGAATAGATATCAAAAATATGCCGAAAACTGGTTTTTTTTATGGGTGTTACTTCTGCAATCGCCTTTTCGAAACTGTATGATAAATTCACATATTGAAAAGTCCAGAGAACATGTCCAGTGACGATTTTCCTGCCCCGAATGCAAAAATAAACCTTTGTCGTTATCTTCGACGGAATTTCTATGGGTCCATCAAAAGAATTGCCCGAATACCTTAAGCTTAACGTGGTTGCCATTAGTCAAGATCATACATGTCAACCTGATGATAAAAGCGGGACACATCAGAAAGGTATTATACACGGAATCCCCAAAAACGGACATGGCGAGATTTCATGTAAAAACGGGACACTTGTCAAAATTAGCTCAGGAGAAGAGTGAAAAAACCCCCGGGACGGTTGGCATGTATGCAAGATTTTCCTAATGCCAGAAGTGTTGTCCAACTACTCTGTCGTTCGGAGCAAATAACCAGATTCTTTCAGTTTTAATTATTGAGTAAGGATGAAAAAAGGACATCATTTCGCTCATTTCGCACACGTGTAGCTACATATGTTGCTACACATATACACGTGTTGCTACACGTGTTGTAAATAAATAATTTATCATACAGTTGCGGAAATAAAATATTCGGAATTATGTGTAATTACACATGTAATTACACATGTAATTACACATGTAATTACACGTGTAATTACACATGTAATTACACATGTAATTACACATGTAATTACACATGTAATTACACGTGTAATTTCACATGTAATTACACATAATTCCGAATATTTTATTTCCGCAACTGTCGTTCAACCAAACCCAGACCAATCCTTACTATTAAAACTCGATTAATGTGTATATATATATATATATATATATATATATGTAACGAATTGATTGAAGAAACTGCAGGGCGCAGAAAGCTGATTTTTGGCATGTGGGAGTATTTTGGCTATGGCTCCAGTAAGTTCTGAGCTCAGACAAAAATGTCGACTCATCATGCAATTATGACGTCATTGTCACATTTTTAAAAGTTAAGCAACACAGTTATTCGGGCATAACTCAGCCATTATAGGAGATAGAAGGCTGAAATTTTAATAGAATGTGTATACTAACATACCTCACATATGACGCAACTATCATCAAAAAATGATGACTCATCACTTTGTTATTACGTCATCATTACTCATCAGAATTTTAAAAATTAACAAATTTGGTGATTTTTCGAGTGATATCGATTTTAAAACTAAGATGGACATATTTAGCGATGATATCTCCCTTATAATTAACCAATGCCACCTCCAGGCGACCGAAGGGAGCCTCCGGCGGACACAAAGTGTCCGCCAGCCGCGCAGCGCAAGCAAGCGAAGCGCGCTTGTAGCCATAAAGACACAATCTTTTGAGCAGTAGCAAATTTTAAGTGTATATATCTGCCAAAATGCACACCAGATGAAATATCTTTTCGACGTAATTTCCATCGATAAAATCTCCGTCGATGTAGTCCATTTTAGATAAATAGGCCGGACTCCATTCCATTTTAGATAAATAGGCCGGATTGAATTATCCTTCTTTGTCCATTGCAAATCATCGCGCGCGCACTGACGTATCATATTTGAGTTGTAATTGTACATTCAGGAAATTCAATAGCATAGCTATGTCCCATACATTGGCTGATTTCACTGTATTTCTTGATACATAGTACTCTGTTGGATACGTCAGGGTTCTATCTGCAGGGGGAAGCTTCCCCCCCCCCCAAATTTAACATCCTAGATAGAACCTTGTATGTACTGTACTATCATGTACCTGGCTATCAACCTGAGGTCACGAAATCGTGAGATTAGGTTATTATACGCAGATAAGAACCTAATTTTTCAACTAACTTCCAACAATCCACAAATATATGCAACAATCATTATCTACGTACTCAAGGATCATGATCTCCATACTAGCACTTAAGGGAGACCGATCATTTAAGAGTGGTCCATATATTTCAGTATAACTTTGAAATATTGGTTCCGAGGGATCCAAATATTTCGAATTGTAAGGACCGGGGGATACCATTCCAGGGGCCGTAGACTCGGAATGAGGATTGGGTGGGGCCTTTAGGTTTGCATGATTGGTAGGGCCATTTTGGACAAATTGTATCATAGCTAATGAAGGTAATATCCTTCGGCTAATTCATGTAAGGCAGTGTTTCCCATCCCTTTTCTTTGTAACGCCCCCTAAAGTGCTTGAAACTTTCAGAAAGCCCCCTATACTTCATCGTTTATTAAGTCAGAGTGGAATCCCTTTTTTAATTCCTTGCTAAGAAGCCATCTGTAACTGTTGATCCAAAACTGAGACATAATACATTGGATATATTCTGATTGGTGAATAATTTTCTTGTAGGCAGCTTGTAATTGAGCACACAACAATGTTGTAATGATATTTACATATGTGACAATAAATTCTCATTCAGTGCCCCCTTCTCAACGTTCCCCATAACGCCCTCTTCCTCTCCAGCGCCCCTCAGAGGCAAGCAAACGCCCCCTGGGGGGCGGTAGAGCCCCCGTTGGGAACCACTGATGTAAGGCAAAGGCCCTACCAACCCGACCGGAGCCTACGCCTATGTCATTCTGTGGGAGTCCAAAGTCTTTGTGACATTTCCTTGAATATGATCCATAATTGTCATTTATTTGCATATGCAAATAGTAGCTTATTCGCATGCGAATAGTAGTTTTTAATACCTCGAATGCGTCGAAAAACCTCCAATATTTTCAATTTATAGTAACGCTTAGCTTCAGGGTGTTAACTCATAAAAATCAAAATAAATAGCGTCCAACTAGTACAGGGGTGGGCAAACTACGGCCCGCTTGAAGTCAATAGGAGTGCACATTTTTCGTAGTTTTAACTTATCTATATGTTTTAAAGAAGACCCATTTATTGCTAGTACTTTGATATGGCGTCAATATCTAGGAAAAGAAAAGTTGATAAAGAGTTCCGTATTTTTAATGAAGAGTGGCGAGGCAGATACTTTTTTTACAGAAGTCAATGGCAGATGCGTCTGTTTGTTTTGCAAAGACACTGTGGCAGTATGCAAGGAGTATAATGTCAGACGTCACTATGACACACAGCATGCGAAAACCCACACAAATTTGTCCGAGTCAGAGAAGAAAGCAGTAGCTGTGAAGATGTCTGAATCTTTGCTCAAGGAGCAACAAGTGTTCACAACTCAAACACGTATCAGTGAAGGAGCAACAAGAGCTAGCTTTGTAATAGCTCATAAAATTGCTCGGGAAAGTAAAGCCTTAAATGAGGGAGAGTTTGTGAAGGACTGCCTCCTCACATGTTCCGATATTCTCTGTCCTAAAGAGACGAAAACATTTGACAAGTTCATCAAAAATAAGTCAAGATCTGTATTGACAGATGAACACCTTTCTCAGCTTATGCGTATTGCTACTCAGCCAGAGAACCAAATTTTGACAAACTAGTAAAAATGCAGAATCAACTGCACAAGTCTCATTAATTCTTTAAACATCCTAATATGTAATAAACAGGGATTATACTTCTGTGTAATATTTGATTCTTACCAATGCATGTTCTAGAAAATTAAAAAAAAATGTGTCAAAGTACGGAATATACTCTCTGGCCCGCAGCTCTATGAAATCTAGCCATTTTGGTCCGCAGCCGTAAAAGTTTGCCCACCCCTGAACTAGTACGACTAGATGGTAGACCACTCAGTAATACAATGGAATTAACAATAAAAAATTTAGCCGTTTTTTTTTACGTCAGGCAAAGTTTCACGAGGGCGGTATCCTTAATTAAAAAGCGGGACGTCCAGTTCAGTCAACGGGACAGTAGGCAAGTACGTATGTCGAAGTGTGTTCTAATATTCCGTTGACACCCCTCTGGTGCAATCTTGTCGCTACCACTGTCCTTGATGTAACTGTTCCTGATCGACATCGCACTTATTGAGGGATATAATGCAATAGACCAGGGCTGTCCAACTATATTTACTTCGGGCCGCAATACAGGGGCGTGCACTCGGGATGGGTATGGATGGAGGCATTTTGGCATATAGCCATATACTATAACGAATGATAAAATAAGGCAATCATGGCGCGAATAATACTTGTGGAAGAAAACGAGATGCATATATGGAAAAATTTGGAGAATTTGTCTGAAAGTGGGTAAAAAATGGGGAGATTGACAGGCAACGCGGGCCGCCTGTTGGACAGCGCTGCAATAGACAATGTGGACAGTTTCAGAATTCCTCATTTTTTTAGTGCCTAAGCTAGATAGTCGTTACTTTTTAAAAAACTTCTAATAAGAGACGATGATGACAGAAGAGAAGCTCCAGCTGTTGGTAGTAGGCATTTCTGAGGGTCGCTACTTCCCAGCTAGACCAGGACACAGCCTGGTAGTGGAGAGCACCTTCTCCGGCAAGTCTCTCTCCACCGACTCAGTCCCCCACCACACCTCTCCTCACATCAACACGGAACTGTGCTGGGAGATCTCTCAGAAGCAGCTGCAGCAGCACCGTCTGCACCGCACTCCGCTCAAGCTCGTCGTGAGCGCTCTGGACAATCGGACCAAGTCCAAAGAGCAAGTCGGCTACCTACTGCTGGACCTCCGCACCGCTCAGCAGCGTCCGGCTAAGGGCCACTGGCTGAAACTCCTGAACGTGTCCTACCCCCGACTCAAACCGGAGCTGTTCCTACTCCTGACCCAGGAGCTCACACAGGCACAGGAGAACGCCGGTCCTTCTCTGCTGAATCAACCCGATCACTCCGCTCTTCCCCCCACAGCGCTGCCCCGCCTTCCTAGGATGACCCTAGACCCTAAGCACGGCTACTTCATCGTGGAGGAGGAGCAAGGGGACAAGAACTCCCTCCGCTCTCTATTCGCACTCACCTTCACGATACAGGCGGTGCTGCACCCTCAGAACTACCCGGCCTATGGATCCTCCCACTCGGACGCCTCCCTCCAGCTGGTCTACTCGCTGCTGGGGTCTCAGATACAGTCGGAGGTGTTCTCCCTCACTCTGGGCGCGGAGAGTGAGCGGACAGACCAGCAGCTGGACACCTGTGGCTTCGCGGCCTCTACCACCTTCAAACCGGAGCGTATCACCATGCGGGTGTTCTCGTCTCGCGAATCTCTACACCTCCTCCTCTCAGGACACAGCCCGGTGGCTCTCACACTTCTGTCAGAGGAGCACCCCATCGCTAGTGGAGAAGTGCACCTCTCTGAACTCGCGGACACTCTTACTCGCCCCTATGACTCCCTCCCCACCCACATCGAGCGCCACATCCGCCTGCTGCCTTCCCAAGTAGAATCGGTGCCACTGAATGAACAGCTGATCAGTCTCGCTGTGTCTGCATCTCTACGCGTAGAGGCGTCAGGAGATAATCCTGTGTATGTTGAGTCGAAACCGGAGACTGTCCCTCCTTTCCCGGACCTAGAAGACCACTTCCCCCCTGCCTCTGACCCTCCCTCCCCTCTCATCCAGTCTCCAGATCTCGCGCCCCTCCCTCTTTCCCCTGAGGAGAGTGTGCCATTCTGCTTCACTGTCGACATTCCTACCATCACGAACCTATCCCTCCCCCCGTCAGGCTCCTACTCCCTCAACTACCTCTATCCCTTCTTCGCGGTCACTCAGCCGATCGAGATCCCTCTTCCGCACCCCCTCCCCTCCTCTCACCCGCAGCGTATCCACAGCTCATGCTGCCTATTCGACCTGCGATCCCCTCTCTCACTCCTCATGCAGCACACACAGACGGAGCCGCTACTGATCCAACTCTACGAACAGTCTCAGCTCCTCGCCACCTCGACCGTTCTCCTCTCCTCCGTATTCTCCCACGAGGTGTCTTCTCACACCTTCTCTCACTCCATGAGCTCTCCTCTCCTCTCTCGCTCTGGCACTGTGGCAGAACTTCAGATAAATCTGTCCCTCGCCCCCGCCAACTTGGACCCTCCTTCCCGCACAGCGGATCCGCACCCAGTGGAGACCCAACCTCTCCAACCCACTTTTCCTCAGCGTAGTCCCATTATTGAGCCAACACCTCACGTAACTCTTGCACCTTCTGTACCTCCCTTATCCCTCGTACCCTTGGTACCCCTTGCACCCTCACATCCACCTCGCACGCCCCCTGTTCCCACACAGCGCGAGGGAGGCATGGACCGGGTCCTGGGTTCGGAGGCGTACCGAGAGGCGCTGCAGCTGGAGCTGTGGAAGGAGAGGGAGGAGACTGAGTTCAGGGAGAAGCTGAGAGGGAAAGAGACGGAGCTGTTGGAGAGACTGGCTCAGGAGTGGAATCGCCAGGAGGCGAGGAAGAGGGACGAACTTGAGACAAAGTCTCGTCACTTCGAGGAGCTACAAGCCGAGCTGAAGAATGGACTGGAAGAGGTGAGGGAGCGGACAGGAGTGTTGGAGGGGAGAGAGCAGGAGTTGATGAGGAGGGAGCAGAGTCTGTGCATCCAGATGGAGAGGTGGGAGGGGGAGAAAGAGAGTCTGCGGCGGGAGGTTGCTACTGCCTACGAGCAGAAGCTGTCTATAGAGAGGGGCCGGCTGGTGCTGGCAGACGAGAAGCTCAAGACGCTGCAGGAGAGACTGGGAGATGTGGAGCGCAGGCTGAGTCAGAGGGAAGTGGAACTGCAACGAGTAACTGAGGAGAGTCGCACCAAGCCAGAGGCGCGACTGCAAGCAGAGCTAACCGTGGCAGAATCAGAGAAGGGAAAACTGGAACAGCAGCTGTCTCAAGCCCTCCAAGCTAAGCAGCAGTACCGGCAGCAGTGGGGACGGGCGCTGCAGGAGCTGGCCAAGGTGCGTCAGCAGGAGTACGCGACCAGTCAGGCCAAGCTGAGGCAGGAGCAGCAAGAGCTGGAACAGCTGAGACATACGTACATGCAGCGAGAGGAGACTCAGGGCATCGCACAGGAGCTGCAGAGGACGAGGCAGGAGTTGGAGCAGCTACAAGCCTCCTCCCAAGGAATGGGGGGGAGCACCCTCTCAGAGGGAGGGGACCAGAATGAATCTCTCACTCGCAGCGTCTCTGGGAGTGCGCGGAGTGAGCTGGAGGGGAAGATCGCTCGCTGGGTGGAACAGAGGAACATATTGCTACAGACAGGGGTCTATTCCAGTGAGGACCCCACCATAATGCGACTAGACGAGAATATTAATGCAGCTCTGAAAGCAAAGAAGTAGTGTTATATTATCCACTGACATGTGCAGATATATATGTGCTTGCGCTAGCTTATTAAAGTTGTATTAGCGCTGTTCAATATACTGGTCATCTCTTAGATTAATCTTCCTACGTAGTAAACTGTCAATAAAATATTAGCTAAGATTTGCTCTTGAGGGACTGGGGGAGATTATGTAGCACAAGCAAATATTATATACATTTACAGTTTGTAAAATACGGATAACTCCCTGTTCTAAAAATAAGCAGCAGAGCGAGAGGGATGTTATTTTTACTCGTGTGTCTACTTCATTTTTTAGTCATGCAATAATACGGTTATATGGTATTAGTGCAACAACTTCAGAAACTATATAAGGCATCGTCCTTGTAAAATTTGACAAGAGTAATTTCGGATATACAAAATTAATGTTTTCCTATTTAAGTGCAGATTCTTCCCTAAAGAACATGGTAGACAAAGTGACAGATACAGACGGTTTCAAGGCCTACGCTCTCAAATGGAGAGGCTCCAGTAGCCAAAATTCCTTTTCTAAGACCAGCCACAAGATCAAGGACGTATTCACAAGGTTCCAGGACATAAGCAAGCGCGCCTATTCAGGCAGCACCGGAAGTGCTAACACCTCTAAAGAGGAACTAGAGAGTCCACAGCTGGACTGTCTCATTGCTATTTCAGATCTGTTCAGTCAGTCCAACAACTATTTCGAAGAAGCAGCCAAGTTGGTGACTGAATCTTCAGACCCATCAGACCCTACCTCTGTTCCCATCCAGCTGATGGGTGCACCTGGGGAACTGGAAGGGTGCTCCTTGAAGGACTCGGAGAGACAGGACATACACAAGCTAGTTATTCTGGCGCTGAGAAGAGAAGCCACCTCTAAAAAGGTGGACTCATTAGACGCAGAGAATGGACAGACGCATGAGGTAATACAATAGATACAATACAGCAGTTCTACGTATTTATAGCTTTGCTGTAAACTGTACTTCTATTTAGCTGGATGAAGGCGCGTGCTTGAAGGAAGTAGAAGCGATGTTGGAGCTAAGCGAGAAGGAGGCAGCAGCATGGAGGAAGAAAGCAGAGGCAGACTGTGTCTACACACGCACCCTCTCCCTCTCCCTGGAGGAAGCGACCGAACTGCCGGTATCGGATGCTAACGGGAAAGCAGACCCTTACTGCAAGTTTGTGCTCGTGAGCAGAGCTGCAGTGGATCGGAATCCGAAGGGGAAGATGGCAGACTTGGCGCCCAAAGGAACATCTGTACAAATGAGCAGAATACAGCCGAGAACCCTGGACCCTGTCTGGAAGGAGCTGTTCGAGTTCGAGCTGAGAGGGGAGGAGCTGCTGCTGCTGGAGGCGTGGGACTCGGATGCAGAGGACGAGAAGCTGGGAGTTAAGTCCGGATTTAAGGGATTTAAGGCCAAGTTGAAGGACAACCTCTCTCCTGGTCAGGATGACTTCTTGGGGAGGTGCTTTGTAGAATTGTCGGATTTTAGCACCTCCACCCCTCAGAGCACCTGGTTCGATCTGAGGTCTCACACCAAGAAGAGCTATCGCGGGAAGGTCCACCTCACCATCCACACTCAGACGTGTCTGACCAACTCTCTCCTCTCCGTCTACAAGAAGGGGCGTTACGGGGACGAGCTGATGGAGCTGTTTCTGCTGGAGGCTGCCAGATACTGCACTCAGTTCAACAAACCATTCGTAGATGGGAAACTTCCTCAGCCATTCTTCTCCATTGCCAACTCCATTCAAACACTACTCAGCATGGACAACTTCCAAGCTACCATTGCACGTATTCCTTTCCTCGCGAAATACGTCACCAAGTACACGTACGTGCGTGATGAGCTGTGCATGTCTACCCTCGTGCTCTCCTCCATCTGGCAAGAAGAGATCGAGCGGATCCCCATGCGCTGCGTGCAGGAGATCATCTCCCACTTCTACTCCGTGTACCAGCACGAGTTGCAGCTGCTGGAGAGGATCAGCAACGTGTTCCCTAACAACTGCGCGAGGTCCCTTTCACACCTCGCTTCTGTCCTCAAGTCCATCACGAAGGTGTTCGAGTTCCTCAAGTTCACCAGGCGGCTGCAGGAGGACCTGTCACTGTCAGAGGTGCTCAAGGAGAGGATTCTCAGAGATATCGACACTTGGAAGCAGCGAGAATTCGTCAAAGCGCAGCCTCTCTCCCCCAGCAACCCAGACCTGGACCAGGCCGCCACCCTCTCCGACGTGTGCTACGCCGCAGCGCAGTACCTCGCCAACAGCTGGGTGGGGTACCAGAAGACGTTCAAGAAGGCGGGCTTGAACTACATCGATTTGGTGTTCAGCCGTCTAGACGAGTTGCTAGCCATGGAGATCAAGGAATTCTTTGAGAAGTCAGACGTTTCTCAGCTCTTCACTCTAGGAAGCAGAGAGGGTAAGGCGCTTGATAAGGAACTAGCCGACAAGTCTAAGGGAGCTCTCGTCATATTTCGTCTGTACCAAGCTGTGAGAGATGTGCTGAACTTCAGTTCCTACACCAAGACAAAGCCGGAAGATGGATGGTGTCTCGAGAAAGTGTACACCTGGTTCAAGCCCTGTGTCCTGACATGGATGGAGATAACAAAGTCCATCGCCAGTGCCTCCTTGGGGAGAGTGATCCAGTTCGATTCTGGACAAGTGTATGACAAATATAACAACATCAAGGTGACGTCATCTGCAGTGGATACGTCCATCTGTTTCGAGCAGTGCTACCAATTCTACGAGCGGCTGCAATGGCCTGTGAATGAGGATACTTTCAACTTTATGATTAAACTGACTCTGGTAGGCGGTGACATCGCCAAGTGTTTCGCTCAGCTCTTGTCCAAGAAACTGGAGACCACCATCAGAGAGGGGATTGAGAGTAAGCTTAAGTTTACCATAGATGAGCACGTCTGTTTGTTGTTGAACAATGTGCACGTCACAAAACACCATCTGGAAGAAATCCCCTCTAGACTCGACTGGAAATCTCTTGACAAAGACTTCCGAGGAGAGGGACAATCTCCTACGAACACGCTGCAGAGGGTGTTAGATGGCGCAATTGAGGACGTTAAGAACTCAGAATACAAAATGCTCATCACCCTAGGAGAGTGTTTTGAAAGAGAATTCCGGAAGTCATACCACAGTTGTCTAACACAGCCTTATGACTTCGATTTCGATTGTGCGATGGATCCTCTGATGGTCTGGATGGTGGAGAATGTGCAGGGAGCGTGTGACACGCTGTGCACTGACCACTTTAGTGTCCTGCTGAAGGAGCTGTGGTCCAGAGTGATAAAGATCCTGATTGAATATAAAGACAACAAGACGAGGACAGAGGGACAGTACAAGCGTCTCTACCTCAGTCTGGAGGTGTTGTACCAGTTCTTCCACGGGAATGGGGACGGACTGGGTGAAGAGAACCTCCATTCATTCGAATTCGAAATCCTACAGAACTATTTCCGGCTGTACAGCCTTGGGACTACGGATCTGATCCATAAGTATTACCGAGAGCTGGCGAGGGCTAACAAGAACATTTCTGAAAAATTCGGGAACCTTACTTTCAGTGTCTATTATCAAACAGAGAATAATCACCTGTCTATCTCAATTATCCGCGGAGAGAATTTCCCACGCTTGGACTCCTTTCTCGGGACTTGTGATCCTTACATCACAGTCAACCTCCTCCCAGAACTGGGCGAGTTCAAGACGCTGAAGACCAGGCATCATAAGAGGGCGTTATCCGCTCTCTTTAATGAAGAGTTTTCTGTACACATTCCTCTCGAAACTCTCCAGTCTAAGTCAAAGGTGGTGCAGCTATCTCTGTGGGATCATGACAGGATCTCCCAAGATGAGTACGCGGGGTCTATCTACCTAGATATCTCAGAGATACCCATAATTTATAATCTAATCTCAGAGACAGAAGGCAGAGCGAAGCCTGTCAGTAGGAATTTTATGTTCCCTATCGACCATCCTATTCTACAGGTTCTAAACGATAGAACGGTGGACAGAGACTCCATCTTATTTCTCAAATTTATCAGAAACTTAATCTCAGCAAGATCCAAGATCCCCCAATCCAACTAACATACCCTGCAAACCAAGTGAGCTATTGACTTATTCATGCACAAGTAGAACTCTACAAATCTTGATACTATTGATAGATGCTTTGTATTATATCATTATTGTCTGGACTGCTGTTTTCATTTTTGTATTAGAATCATTATAGTTTCCTCAAATATTTCATGTTTTTAGAGTTTTACTGGTCGGGTGGGATTTTATGATCCCTTTTAGATAAGAAATACTCCGTTGCCACCTATTGTGAGGAGCAATATGTTTTTGCTCAAATGAAAGTTTACTTGCTATCCGAATTATTTCTTAATTTAGTTTTGAGATCTCCTATTAAACAACTAACAAATGTCAGAAAAGCACCCAGAAGTTCCACTAGCACCTCACTACTCCCTCCCTGAGTTGGAGGCAGCTCTCCAGCAGCTAACTCAGCATGTATCAGAAGAGAAACAACTCATTAAGGATAAGTTCCATCAGATCCACCAAATGGTATCACAGAGACAAACACAACTGATGGCACAGCTGGATGCAATTCCAGCTGGCATTTCTGTCAGAATAGAGCAGCGTAAAGCTAGTCTGAAACAGCTGAGCCAGGAGAGAACTGAGACAGAGACAAAATTACAGACTGACAAACTCAATGAGTCCCTACTGAAACAGTTATCTGACATCAACACAGAGATAAGCCGCATCCAGTCGGAACGTATCCCATTTCCTCAAGTCTCTCTTCGCTGTGATAAGGACCGTATACAGACGGTATTGGAGAACAGGTGCCTCATACAGAGAACTGTGAATGACTACTCTGCACGCGCACGCATAGAACCCGTCTGGCATTCAGTGAAGAAGGGAGAAGGTGCCAATGAGTTGTACCACCCCTCAGCTATCTGCGTAGATCCCGCTACTCAGCTCATTTACGTAGGGGAGGACTGTATTACTCAGCGAATACAAGTCTTCACAAGTGAAGGGAAGCACTACTCTACCCTACGAAATGAAGAACTGCTGTTTTGTCACTCGCTAAAGATACACAGGGAGCATATCTACGTATGTACTGGGATGTTGGGGATGTCTTACTTGCTTAAGTTAAACAAATCAGGAAAGACTTTAAAAGGCATGAAAACGGACAATGAAGTCTTTGGGCTGTGTATAGATGGAGAGGATCTCTACACTTGCAGCTCCAAGTCACTGACATTACAGACCTACGATCTCGGCTTAGAGCCTAACAGGAAGATTCTGCTGAAGGCTAGATCCTTTGGTAATCACACAACACCCCGTGACTTATTCGTTTCTAAACGCGAAATTTTTGTTCTGTTTAGTTTTTACTCTCTTGAGAGCTACCAACTAGATCCCGTCCAAGTATTCCAGCTAGATGGGGTGCTTTTACGTTCTCTGGCTATCGGAAACCTAATAAAGAACGCACTGTACTTCTGTCTCGACGCATCTCAGAATATTCTGGTGAGTGACTTCTCAGCTCACTGCATCCGAATATTATCTCCTGATGGATCCCTGATACATAGCATTGGGAGGGCGGGGCGAGATCAAGCAGGAGAGTTGTACAACCCAACAGGTTTAACCGTGGACTGCAGGGACAGGATTCTAACGGTGGGGCGGAAACAGGACAATTTGCTCCAAGCTTTCTTAGTTTCTAATAGTTGAACTAACTCGATCTGTAATTTGTATTAGATACAGTCGAAATATCTCCTAGCTCAGCGTGTAGACTAGAATGCTAGTCCTAGGCTATGTACACGATATTATGTCAGATATGATCTTAATCTTAGTTATTTTTTCTTTTACATATATCTACGCGTACCTCTAAAGCTTTCAACAATCCTGCGTGATATGACTAAGAAACTAGATTTTATAAAATCCTGATACTTCTTTGTTATGTGCAATTGCCATGACTTATTAAAGTACAAGCGCGCTTGCCGCACTTGCGTAGCGCGGCTAGCGGACACTTTGTGTCCACAGAGTCGCCCTGCGGACGCCTGGGGATTTCAAATAATCCACTGGTGGCCCCCTACGGGCTCAAAATATTTATTACTTTCCCTACAATCCTTTTCGAACTTTGTTTACTTTATACAATCATTGGAAACCAAAGCAAGCAAAATATTTTCAATTAGATTAGAAAATAGGATATTTGGAATCTACGTACATCCTTAAAAAACCCAAGTCAACTTTTGAAAGCTAGTCTCTACATACTTTCGAAATTTGTTCAACAGTATTTTTCATAAAATACTAGCATATTAGGGAAATATGACATTTTTGAGAAATCTTTGAATGATATAATGTGTATTTCCAGTACAGTCAGGGTCGCTTATTATGAATCCGCTTAATATGAACATTCGTTTATTATGAACTAACCTCCTGGTCCCAATTTCATATTTTAGATAGGATTTGTATTGAACAAAGTTCGCTTAATATGAAGTATCTCTATTATGAACATATTTTTTGGTCCCCTGGCGGTTCACAATATGCGACCCTGACTGTATTTTGAACTCAATTGTTAGAATTTCCACATGCCTGATATAATCCTAAAAAATCGTTAAATACATGAGAACTTGTAGATGCAGATGACAACATCTAGCGTCTTGCTATTGCAAGCCTTCCCAGTTCATGCTTAATTCATGTCCAGACTAACGATATTGATTATTAATTAATAAAGCCTCAAACCATCTTCGTATCCCTAACAACGTTCATATTTTGCATTTCATCTCTTGTAATGACTTCATTTGTACTATAAATAGAATACAGCCGTGTAAATCTATGTTACTATAAATACTCATCTCCCCTGCATTAATTAACCAAACTCTTCCCACATACTTTGTTTGAATACACATATTGATCGTTATACTCATGGCTACCAAAATGGAGAGTGATAATCTAGCCATTCCCTTGCCTCGATCGCATCTGAGTGACCCTGTTCCCCCTACAGATAGCTCTAACGCCAAACTCCCTAAACAAACTCCATTTAATCCAATGCTCTCAGTATTCTCTGAACTAGGCCGGGAGAAACTGACTAAACAGCCCCAACTGCTCCGAGATATTCTAACACAAAAACCTGACTTAGTTGTACCATCTAACGACCCGATTGCACCCCTCCTCTCCCCCTCTAGGGACAACAAACCCAATTTGTCAACCCTATCCTGTTCATCATGTGACGTCACGTTTGAATCCAGAGAAAGCATGCTGGAACATTATCGGGGGGACTGGCATCGGTACAATCTTCGGCTACAGCTGGCGGGTAAAAGGCCAGTGGAAGAGGAGGAGTTCAGCACCATCCTCTCTCAGGACATTTCCAGCATTTCAGGCTCTGACAGTTCTGACTCGTGCAGTGAGACTCTCCTCAAAACTCCACCCCGACTCATGTTGTACTGTCCTGGTCACGACTCCGTGTGCTCAGTGTTCAGGGAGCTGGTGCACCATCCAAGCCACGCGCCAGCTTCCCGCGAGGAGCTGCTACAGCTGATCTCGCTCATACCAGGCAAGTCCCGATGTGCCGTGCTGATGCACTCAGCTGGACATTTCGCCGGCGCCATATTCACCGGGGACGCCGTTCTCTGTCATAAAACATTCCACAGATACGTGACACGTGCCAAGGGAGGAACGCTCCAATCCACTCATGATAAAATGCAATTTGCACGCTCGGTTGGCGCCCAAATGAGACGCGCTAACGAAGCAGCACTAAACAAAGACATCCAAGAACTGCTACGGAATTGGAGCGACAAGCTCAGTCGTTGCGACATCATTTTCCTACGGATTCCGTTCTACAGTAAGCATGTGTTCTATGCAGAAGGAGAGAACTTTGGTTTTATGAAGGATGAGCCCCGCATAAGACCTGTGCCCATAAACACTCGTAGACCTACCTTCACCGAAGTGAAGCGCGTCCACTCCCTCATGACCAGTCTGCTGGAACACGGAGCGCTGGAGGAGCTCTACTCAGACGATGACGTCACCGACCTGTGCGACGTAGAGAATGATGATGTTCCGTCTACGTTACCTCCCAGTCAGGAGACGGTAGGGAGTGTGCTCCAGGGGTTGGAGGCTGAGGGGGATCCTAGTAAGAAAAAGAAAACGAAACGACCCAGGAGAGCAAAGAAGAATAAAAAGTCAATAGCCGCTCTTTCCGACCCTCGCTTTAGCTACTTCCACGACCTGATGGAAGCATGTGCCTCTGGGGAAACGCCTAGGGTCTTATCTCTCCTGGAGGACATAGGAGACCCTCTCAATTTTCCAGCCGATTCCTTGCCGCCTGGAGATCCTGGCAATCTGTCCTTAGAGGAGGTTAAGTGTACGGAAGAGGCTGTCGATGCGACGGGGTCTGATGATGAATGGGTGCTGGTTAACGATCCGCTAACGGACTCGGTAATAGAGGGAAGTGATACGATTGATGAGTCTCCAGATGAAGCACAGCTTCCAGAGACACAATACGTTAGCACAGACCTAGTACGGAGTGAAGACCATCCTCAACAACCCACTCTCCATTCTCAGATTGAAGATAGTATTCCGCGCATTCCCCAAGAGAATGCACAACCAGATCAAGAATCGGTGAGCTGGAAGGATCTAAATCGTGAAACTAAGATGTCCGTACTCCAGATGAAAAACTCAGACGGACACACCCCGCTACACCTTGCCGCCTCCAAAGGATTCTCTCCCCTAATTTTCCACTTCTTGCGCTACGGAGCTGACCCTACGCTCAGGGACAACATGGGGAAGGTTCCGTACGAGAAAGCAAAGGACAAAGCGAGTAGGGACGCGTTTCGTAGATTCATGTTTGCACACCCCAATGCATACGATTACTCCAACGCTAAGATAACGACTCCACTGTCTCCTGAAATGGAGGATGAGCAACAGAAGAAAAGGGTGGAAAAGAAAAAGAACAAAAACTCTACGAAGAAGCAGAAAAAGAGCCAAACTAAAGGGAAGCCAGCCCATCCCCAAGAGGAGGGTGCGGGAGAGGATCCCAAGCTGACAAAGGGAGAGAAGCGAGCCCTTGCAGCTGAAAAGCAGTTCATGGCGGTCAAAGGAGGAGAGGGAGACAGTGACAAGAAGTTTTGTGCCCAATGTACGAATGAAATGCATGGGAGTGACTTCTTCGAAAAGTCCGGACACTTCTATTGCTCTATGTACTGTCTGAAGAAGCATAGACAGCAGGCTGTGTTATGACGTTGGACTAGTTCTCCATATTTCATTTTATATTTGTTTACTATCCACGCATTGTGCATTTCCTTTTGTATATCCGTACTATCATACATATAATATACGTTTATTATGGTATACTAAATACAGGTGTTCACACGAGCATTAAGTTGACACTCGTCTCTGGAATATCTTTAAATACAGTCAACTCCGCTTAATAGGGTCACATCGGTCAGAGGACATTTTGACCCGATTGAGCAGAGAACCCTATTAACCGAAAATATTTTGTATTAGCTTCTATGTGTGAGAACTATTCCGGTCCTACCAAAAGTGACCCTATTAAGCGGAGTCGACTGTATTCCAAATCCTTGACGGGCAGAAGGAAATCACGGAAGACACATTGTGGAACTTTTCAATGTTACTTTATCTAAAATTAGAACTCTATTGGAAAATTCGCTTTTAACAATTTAGTTTCTATCAAATCTCGACTATTAGACGGCCCTAATTATGGTATAATATATTTAATTTGTGATAGCTTATTTTCATTATTTAATTAACGAAACAATTCGCTGTTTTCTTGTGTGTAGTATTGTGCCTGATGACACAAAAAAGAAGGAATAACGGCCGTAACAAGCACGGACGAGGTCATGTGCGCTTTGTACGCTGTACCAACTGTGCGAGGTGTGTGCCTAAAGACAAAGCGATCAAGAAGTTCACGATTCGTAACATCGTGGAGGCAGCGGCCATCAGAGATATCTCAGAACTGAGCGCCTACGAGAACTACACTCTCCCGAAAATGTATATCAAGCAGTGCTACTGTGTCAGCTGTGCCATCCACTCGAAGGTGGTGCGAAATAGGTCCAAAGAGGCGCGTCGAGACAGAAATCCTCCTCCCCGATTCCGGCCCAAGAGCGATTTGCCCCGCCCTCCCCCCAACCCTACTGCCGCTGGCGGTAGCGGTGGTGGTGGAGGAGGTCAATTTGGACAGTCTGAATGGGGACCTAAACACCCCCGTGTCACAGGGGGGCCCCCAACTAAATCGAATTAAGGAATATTCGAAGTTAGACTGTCTAGGATACAAATAGAGCTTTATTATTACTTCTGTTGTTAGTTGAGATTAGGATAACATTGATTTCATGTGGTCTAATGTTTAATAATAAGTAGATTGTAGATCGATCCTAAGTTTAATTAATCTTGATTTATCATCCGTACCGTATAGAACCATAGATACTAATGGAAATGATAGCGTATGCTTTATAATTATGACCGATCTGTCCATCCGTTCGCATCCTTTTCCTAGCAGCGAGCAGAAAGGATGAAGTGTCCAGATGTATGTACAATTCAGTACGTATTAGAATATTTTCCATAAATATTATGCAGCAAGTTATGTTTATCCAGTAAGTGATAATCAACTTGTATATAAATTCAGCTTATTATGTCCTGTGCACAATCTAACCCCTACCGGGTGCTGGGCATCCCTGATCTCTCTGGGATGGAGTGTGTCAAGAGAGCTTACAAAGACCTGGCACTACAGTACCATCCTGACAAAGACCACAGTTCTGCAGACTGTGTTAACTTCATTCAGATACAACACGCCTATGAGACACTGAGTGATCGTAGCATGAAGTCAGATATTGATACACAGCTGCAGACACCTGTTACTAGTGTCTGTCAGGACTCTGTCAGGCTAGGTGACATGGAAACTGTGGGAAGTGGGGTAGAGTACAAGTACGCATGCAGGTGCGGAGGAGAGTACGTGATTGAAGGAACTGAAATCTCTAGCTCAGATGATGAGCTCATTGTTCCATGTACTACTTGCACTCTCGTGCTGAGAGTGCTGCTGACAGTATGACCATTCACTCAAGCACAAATGCTGGCTGTATAATGTCTTTTTTACTCAGAGTTCTGGATATATGAATAATATTTGTAAAACTCAATTTTAGGTGATAAGGGGAATTTCTTTTCAATTCACAGTGTAAAAGCCACTACTTACCTGCCCTATTTACGAAAGGTGTTAGCACCATACCAGTGTAGCATACACATTGTCTATTGGAATGCAAAATGTTAGTATCAGAGTTTGGTTTGGGAGTTTATGCAGAATATCTCTTCTACTCCGGCTGCTGTGCTGTGGTGGTGTGCGGGGTAGCGTCTACCTGTACTGGAGGAGAAGGCCTGGTCTGTTATAAGGTAGACGGGGTGCTCACTGTCATTAATTATGGAAGTAAATAACTCAATATTGAAGAAGTCACACCCATCTATAAATCTAAAATTTATCCGTACTCTAATCCACCTGCTGAGACTCTCTGTGCCAGGCCTCGTTTCTAAAGCTAGATAGAACTGAGTCTATTGCAACAGAGCTACAGCTCACTAGCCCGACAGATGTAGGCTGTGTTACGTGATGATGCAGCAGTTCCTGATGAAGTACTTCTGGCATGCTATCGGCATGTGTATGGTTCCATTCCCCTCCTGATCAGTCAATAAGAGACCGAGGGAATGGGATCCAATGCTCCTCGTGACGCCATCACTCCAGGCACAGCTCTATGCAACCAAGAAACACCTCTAGTCACTTCTGCGGACGCATGGGAGAGGATTCTCTCTTCTTACAAAGAGGTTACTAATGCGAGACAATATACGCTTTCTTAGCTACTTTTTATACATTATTTTTATATTTAGGTCGAGAAAGAAGTGCATCTACTCATTTCAGGTCCTAACGGTTGTGCGAAAAGCTCTCTTTTGGAAGCCTCAGCAACCTCTGACCTTATGGAGGAAAAGTTATAAAACTCCTGAGAAGCTCTTCTACATTCCACAAAGGTATGCCAATAGTGGATAGAATCATGAGGAGCTAATCAATGCGGGTAATCTGCAGGTTTCAAATTCTATTTACCATTGAAGCTGCATCGAGTATAGTAAGAAAGTATAGAGAGTATATCTCTATGTTTAAAACTCGAGTTTAATTAACTGTTAAAATATATTTTAGCTCTTTTCATGTGTGAAAATTCTAGTGAAATATCACATCAAATTATTTCTGCTTCAAAACTTTTGCTTAATAATATATTTTACATCTTACTGGTGATACAGATGCGGCTTTCTTCTGCCCAGTATGCTTTTAGTTTATCGCATAAATTGCATTATTTTATAAATTATTATTTACAATATTAGTTATTAAAATATTGATTTTAAGCTGTCTATATGTGAAAATGGCTGTGGAGCTATTGAGATTGATTCCAATTAATTTAAGCTAAATTACCAGCAATCAATTACCAATTATTGTAGTTCATGTCTCCTGCTAGACTATTATTGCCAAAGGTTAGGGTTTGCAATTGCTGGTCCTCATATGGAACGTATGTGTAGTCTGATTGTAATTGTATCTCCTGATAATGCAACTTGTATTTATCGACTTCTTGCCTTAGGTCCCTCTTCTTCTCAATGAGTTTTTCCTTCACCTTCTGTAGTTCTGTGATATCTCTCCCTAGCTGTTCAAACTCGACCAAAGCTTTGTTCCTAGACTTGTTTGCAGTCTTTATGTTAATTAATTTCCTCCTCTTCTCACGGAGACTAGCTTTCTCCTTTACAGAGAAATCTTCGTTTTCTATCATCTCCCCGACTACACTAGCCGGAGTGTCAGTTAGCAGTGTATCATCAATCAAATGCAGCAGCTGGAAGTTTAGAAATTCCTTGTAGTCACTTTTCAGGATAGGTTTCAACCTTTCACACATTCGAACTTTTTTGTCTGATACTTTTTGATTTTTCCCTTCACTTGAATTCATCAAAACACTTTCTGTTGTCATTTTATTTTATATTGTTTGTATTTATTTGTTTGTATTTTGACAAATCCAAGCTTCCACTGTATTTATAGTCCATTTCATTTTCAATCCCACCTATTTTCAATTTGCAGTTTAGCATATATTAGCATTTTAATTAAAGATGCCTCGCTCAAAATATAAAATTAGATTAATGTCCCAAAAATATCATTTTCACTTTATTATGAAAAAGAATGTATTGAGATGTTTTCATTATGTAATCTCAAATTATCTTACACATAGAATCACGTGTTGTAAGAGTAAACTGGTTATTTGCACTACGTAGTCCCTAATTATGCTTACAATAAGCGATATACAAGTATAATTCCAATCCAATCCAACAAAGCATTTTTGTGACTACAGAATTATACTTGGATTATTTTGAAGTGGTTTGCTTATTATATTTCTCATAAGAAGAGCTTCGTTTGATATGTAATTTCAGCTGGGTAAGTTTGTCCAGTAAATATTTAGTTGAAGTTACGTGAATGGTTCTTTCTATTCAAATTTCTTTTCGTTTGACTTGGGTGCTAAGCTAGGGACTGTATACACTGGTAATCATACATATCCCCAAGGTTCTCTTTTGAATTTTCCGTTCTGAGTCGACAATCTTGGTCGCTCCACTGTACTCTACACTTGTTCGGATCTCTTACCCTTGTTTGAAATCATGTTTCAGATCTTGTTTTTGTATCTCAAATTCCCTTATTATTAAGCACAATCTATTGTTTCGTGGGGAGGGGCCTAGGAGGGACTGAACATCAGGAAAAAGGGAAATGTATTTGTAAGTAATTTCTCTGATGATGATGAAATGAGGTATTTTGCTCCCAAAGTCCTGTTTACTCACTATCCAGTATTTATTAGTACAAATAAGAGTTTGGAATGATTTGGAAAGTGCTAACTCGACTATCATATTTATTGCACTTCAAACTGATTAACAGAAATTTGCTAATCGTGAAACAAAAATATTAATATTCGTAAGTAATTTCTCTTACAATAAAATGTTATATTCATGACCACTGTGTCCATAGATTGCAAATAAATTCGTTTCTAATTCTACATCTGTTCTGCTTTTGTATCTGTTACTTGTACAAGTACTAATGGGGTCAATTATTTTTTTAATATCTCTCACTCTCGTCTAGGCCTTACATGCGTCTGAGGAGTTTAAGGGGCCAGGTAAAAAGGTGACATATCCGGACACCTTAGAAGACCTGCAGCGTAAAAAAGTGACCACAATACGATCATCACCATGATCGTATTTATCATCATGATATAGTAATATAGTAAACACGATCATGAATTACTCTCTCTCACGATATCCCACAGACCCTATCTTTGGTCAGTTCTTGTTTCTATTGAATTATTATTATTTCTTATTCGAGAACGGAGCACCACATCAACCTACTTAACTGATTGGAATATTATTCCTATTTAGGAAGTTCCACATACATTTACTTCAGTTTGATGGGATCCTGAATTGGCATGTTGAACTGAATACTAATGCACGTTTGAGCTGAAGGAGGAGAAAGAACAGCTGGAGCTACAGTTGTCTGGGATTCCGGAAAGACAGCTGCGGTTGAGAGAGCTGTGTGATATCCTAGCAGAGTCTTACGTCGTGCTGTCAGAAGCTGATAGTTAATTTGAAGCAGTCTCTAATTGAGTTCGTTAAGACTGGTGTAGACTTCTTTAGAACTTCTTTGCAGATATTATTTTATTTTATATAGCAACTGTCTCATATCTATAACAATAAAGCAATGATTACTTATCCGAGTAGGTATCGTATCTAGTCAACGTCCGTCATGACCAAGTCAGACATATCGTTATCCAGTTATAACGAAATACTCTTTAATTAAAAAAATTGGACTAATTATTCAAATAACTTAAAACGAATTAGAGTTCCGAGTTATTTCATTATACTTTCCAGTGTATGTCGGAATTGAATTAATAAACCCTCAGAATTTGTAGCTTGGTAGAACATGTCAATCAATATTATTGCTTACCAAGAAAGATTGAACTGTTCCATTCAGCGGGTGAGAAAGGCCCAAAACAATACATGGGCAATATATGGGCTACAAGATGTTGACTTCGACGTTCCTTGTGATAAAGATGATGAGTTAATTTTGTTTGTTTTGGCTGAAGGTTACGGAGATGGGTTTCGTCCATTATTGACTCCAAAAACCGCTTATTATTTGTACATCAATAACGCAAGTATGGGAGACCAGTCTACCCGTAGACTTTCTCTTGTGTACTGGGTAGGTGGTCAATTGGATGAAAATGTGGTCCGTTCATATGCTTTTGTCTTTGCCCTTATTGAGAATATGATACGAAGACGAGATTCTGTTTTGATTGCTTCTGCTCATAGAGATATTCTCGATATGCAAGCTGAATATGCTATGATGGATAGCACAGAATCACAAAATCGGAGACACGGTGCCTCTATTTCTACCTTGGGTAGCATTCCAATCGATACTCGAAGCAGATCACGTTCATTCCCAATAGCGCAGCAAATGAATGTTGATCTTCCTAAAAGTTCCCGAAATCTCAAGATTATAATTATAGGGAATGCTGGCATAGGGAAAACATCAATAACTCGGTTTTTATGCAATGGAATTAGGCCTGATAATAATGCACCGCATGCTGGAACGATTGGAATTGATGTCTTCTCGAAGAGAATGTCCGTCGACAACAGAACTGTAACTCTTGACGTCATCGACACAGCTGGCCAAGAGAGATTTAGTCCACTCCCGAGAGCTTATTATAGAAATGCAAACGGGGTTGTTTTAGTTTATTCTTTTGATAAACATGACTCTTTCTAGCTTTGGAGGACTGGCTAAGCCATGCGACGCAAAATACTTTGGATTGTAGACCTGCATTCATCATCCTTGGGAGTAAGAATGACATTGAAGCCGGAAACAGAAAAGTAAGCAATGCTGAAGTTTCAAAATTTTGTAATCAGAAAGGAATCGTTAACTTCGAAACTTCCGCTAGGACTGGACATAATATAAATGAAGCTTTCACACAATTGATTCGAACTTATTATGTTTCTAAAATGAACTACAATCGATCTCCAATATTAGCGCTACTAGAGGTTCTAATCAAGTTAATGTTGCCCCGCAAAATAATGATATTACCCTCCAGCCTGATGATGTTGTCATTGTAACGCAAAGCATTCGCGGTCGTAGTGGTTCACGGCCTCAGAACTCTTGGTTACAAGATTGCTGCGAGGTGTGAAACAGTTTTTTTGTAATATAGTATCATATTATTATGTGGGTAAATATATTAACTTTTTACTTTTCTAAATGTTTAGTTATTTTTGGTCTTTTTTATGATTGTTTTTTAATCTTTCCTTGTTAGAAGAATGTGTAATCTCTACTGTGCTAATTTCGGTTCTGAGAATTTTTATTATTTACTAGTCGTGCTGCTTGAATTCATAGAAGTATTCACTGATTTTCCATTTTAGGCGCGTTCTGCAGCTTGAGAAGTAACTAAAATGTCCTTTCTCATTATTTTAATATTACTTTCATACATGTAATTAGGGCCTCATGATCTGTATTACTTGATACTCAAGAAATCTGATCTCGACACACAGAGCACAAAAACGAGTATATATGCACCTGGTTAAATTTTTCTACATTTCATTATCCTAATCCATTAGCCATAACAACCAAGTTTTAAAACGATTTCTTGTATCTATAATCCCAATTTACTAAAATATTTTTTATCTTAGCGGATTGGATGCAAGGGGTCATCTGCTTATTAGCAGCTATTTTGCTGGTCACTCCGATTAATGGAGACACGTATATGCACAACCCAAGGGGCAGTAACAATAGGCTGAACGAGAGGTCTGCTAACAGGAGGAACGCGAATAGGCTGTTCGATTCCCAGGTAGGTGATTATGGTGATAGAAAATAAAATTGACATTACTTGTATAAATGATCTCTTTCCTAACTCTAGAATAATAACAGAGGTGGGTACAATACAGGAGACCAGACAGATCAAGCTTTCTCAGATGAAAGAGAAATATACTATATGGTAGGAATTGATTCTAACAATGAGTATTATAATTGTAATTTGTGAATTAATTTTTGTTAGAAATACTTTCAAAGCGCCGCGACTGGGAAAACGTACCTGCCTATTGAATGGACGAACCAGCACGGTTGTGGAGGTGACGACACCCGCGATCCACACAAACTCAACTGTAACCTAGTGATACAGTACATGTGTCAGACGCAGGCAGAAAGTGAGTCTGCTCTCTCTCTATTAGTCGCAACCTTCTCACTGCATGAGTTTTATTATTGAAATGTTATTGTATTACAGGCGTGACCGACGATTTCATTCCAAACGGTGATGAAGATGTGTATGGAGATGTTATTCGGGACGGAAGTCAGACTAACACACAGGACTATCAAGCTCCAAACAATCTGAATGAAGACGCTAGTACATTTCTCAGTAGACGCCGCAACCAACTAAGGCTCGATCGAGGACTGCATGAATCTTTTGCATACTACGATGACTGTTATGTTCGGGAGAGGAATACCGGTGAGTGGAGAATACAAATTAGTCAATTTTTGTACATTTTACTTTTCATTTTAATTTAAAATTTTAATTCTAGGTCTCTTCCTGGCTGACCAGCGGCTAAATCGGGGGCAAAGGGGAAATCTGGAAAATTTCGGAGCCCGCTTCACTCGTCAGAATCCTAACGCGAACAGGAGGGGATATGAGTGTCCTGAGGAGAGGGACTACTACCCCTACTGGCACCCAACACCTTGGAAGGTTTGCAACATATCATATTACCTCATCAAAAATTGTATAAAGTGGGGGGAACGGACCTTAACACACTTCTGCTACTAGGATATTGCAGTGCTGGTGAGCGACACTTCACGCTGTTCCTTCTACCAGAGTCAGAGTTTCAATGTAGAGCCCCGATACCTGTGTATAGAGACGTACATCGACAATTCTTTTCGGCCTACCAGCACATGGAACAACGAGACTGCTTGTACTGCAAACGGAGGTAGGTGTAACTAAGCACATGCTGCGCTGTGTACTAAGAACTGATTCCATTCTGTATTTACAAAGGCATGTGGACTGAATTCTATAACTTTCTCGAGATCGATTCTACGCGTACTGAGCAAACTTGTGCAGTTGATAACAATGCTCAGGTCACACGCAAATGGGCGCGTGGGTACCGAGACATGGCACAGAGGTGTTTGGTTCTACTGAAGGAGCCTGACTGTAGACAGGCCGGATGGACCCGTGTCAACCACCTCGGTAACAGTAGGAGCGGACTCCCGTTGAATTACACCTGGGAACTTCCCTACTTCATGGATGGCCAAGAGAGGAGATGTGTGCTCAGAATCAGGTTTGCTGTCTTGTATACTGGATACAATCATTTGAATGTTGTCTTACGATTATGATACCTCCTGTACAACTAGGTACAACATCTCGACTGACGACTATGATCCAGTAAATACCAATGCAAGTTTCAATGAAAACACGTAAGGATTTTCTTATTCGTCCTAGAGTTACTATATTATATGTTATGACAGTATTAGAAAGGCTAATTGTCTTTCATGAATATTATTTGCTTTTTGATATTTGTAGCATTAATAGTCAAGTTACAGGAAACTATTTCCTGAACTTTGAACTTTGTAGCATCATTTCGCTCATTAACGGCGTAATAAACTATGATATCCACGATTTATTTCTTGAATAGGGTCAGACGCATAAGGTCACCTGTCACTCAGAACCCATATGTCGACATCGGCTCTCTAACCAACGGGCCTCTCAGGCTAGCTATAAACACGGCTCAGTTTGGCAGAACTTTCCAGGATCGTTCTCACGTTTTTATCCTGCGACCAAGACCTGCGCAGAATCAACTCGTCCCTAATTCTAACGTAGTGATCGATACAGTGAACATCTACAATGTGAATGTGAGAGGCAAGAGAGGTAACATTGTCCAGGTGTACCCAGCTGTGGAGTACGATTTCATCCCCAACAGACTGTACATCACTGACAATGATGTCATACACTTTCAGTGGACCGGTGAGTGATCTGTGTGTGTGTCACTATTCCTAACTAACTCTTATACCTGCTGAAGATGGAATACACCAGTGTAGAATTAACTTGTGCTTATTCGTCATTATCTATCAGGCTCGAATACACACAACAATGGCAACCCTGCGGGAGATGGGCAAGCTGGAGACGCGGGAGAGGGGAGAGGAGGTTTGTGTTTATAGCGATTTAACTCAGATGAGTCGTCATATCATTTCAGTAATTACGTTATATAATCTGTAATATTCTCTCATGTTAGGCACTGATCGGCACAATGTTGTGGAGATAGCCAATGCAGATATGAACTATCCGGTTCCATTTGAGAATTCCACCTTATTCAACGCACAAGTAGTCTGGTTCGACTCAACAAGGTTTAGTGAGATCGACCTCACTGGAGCGGATCGAGCTAAGAGCCTTGCTCTGCTGCTCTCATCTGCAGGCTACTATCAATGCTTCACAGGCTGCGCTACCGACTCTGTTGAGAACAAAGATCAACTAAACAACCTCCTAAACAACGCCTACCCCTCCTTCAACGGACCTCTACTCCGGTTCCCTGCTGGCTCCTACCATTACATATGTTCCCGAAATAATAATTTCACTAACCGGAGCCAGAAGGGTCTACTCGTGGTACGGGCAGCTAGCTAGGCCAGGCGTTAGATCCCGTGTTTGACAGTGTGTGTCACAGAATTATTCCTGTGTTTTCGTTTTACCATTTTATTTTGCTTCTATATATAAGCGCTGCATGTAAATAGGTATGTCTGTAAATTAACTGAGCATCTTTCGGATGTCTGAATGTCTCCTTCTAACTTAGCTTCTTAGCTTCGGTTGTTCAGCTGTTCTCAGAACGAACCAATTTGAATGCTCTTACATCTGTAGCTGTTGAACATTTGCCAAAGTGTAGCAACTTTTGACAGTCATTATCGATAGATACTAGTGGGATTTTAATTTTTTTTATTGCGAAGCACAGTAGCAAACCACTCAAAAAGGTATAATATACGTGTGCGTACATCCTTAATTATATTGGAATCAATTTTGTAAATACATAAGTTTTAAGTTTTCAAGGCACGAGATTTGAACTTATTTCACATGGCCTTAGCTAAACTACGTATAGAGAATGTTGCTTGCCCAAATAAGGTTCTGCCTAACTAGCCACAAAATTCCACATGTACACGTGGCAGATGCTGCAAGTATTTATTTTATTCACGAGTTAACAATAAAACAAGTTCATATTGTGGTTTTATTTGAGACGATAGTACATATATTATTCATTTATCTCCACTTTCACAATACATGTACAACTCAGTCCTGCATGTGATGGCACCATCTTAACTTGAAATGGACATTCTCTGGACAGATAGAATTCCGGTAGCCTTTACGTAGAGGTCGACACAGGATGCACCCTTGTAATTCGTTTTCAACTTCTTGACTCATTTGAGTCTGAGACACGTTCCTAATACAGAAATTTAATATGATGGAAATCGTGAACTTGACTTGTTTCAAGTCCAATCTTAACTCTGGAAATGATATCAGTAGTTTATTTGTGCTCAAAATCTGCTTATTAAACAAATTTAGGTCAAGCATCTTTGCCCGAAATAGAAAATGCCTTACTTTTTTAAAATTAGACAATAAAATAGGAAATAATTGCTTAAACTAACAAACTGGGTCAAGTTCCTAGTAATTGCGTGATGGGGTCAGAATATTTGCAGGCAGTTGTTCCTGTTCTCAGATGCAACAATAATTCTGTTGTAAGAATCGATAGCAATCCCCGTAGGTTCCTTGAATTCTCCCCTTTCTTCTCCTCCTTTCCCCAACTTATGTATCAGATCACCATTGTTTGTGAATATTGCCACACAACCACTTGAAATGTCAGTCAAAAGAATGTTGTACTCGTTGTCTAAGCAAAAATGCCATGGGTATTTGACGTCTTTCCCGCGAGGGATGATCATCCTAAAGAGCTGGTGTGAAAAGTTGTAGTAATATATGCAATACTGCCCTTCAGTCAGCACTGCCAACTCTTTAGAAGTGATTTTGATATCTCTGGGCTTTGGAACGTTGACAATCTTCGAATTGTAGGTGAGGTCTAAATTCAAGCATTGAATTTGATCGTTTCCAGTGTCACAAACATATATTAGACTTGTACAAGTCGAAACTGCAACTCCTCTAGGCCGATCAAATCTGATAACGGTTGAGAAAAATTTCTTCTGCTTTTCTTTCCCAACTGACTCGAAAAATTTCCCTTGACAATTGTACACATTCAGACGATTGTCCCAATTCTGTGTAATATAAATCCTACCGTCGCTGATACATATGCCATCTGGACGATGCATCTCCTCACAGAAAAGGAATAAGAATTGGAAAGATCGGTTAAAAACTTGAACGCGGTCATTCCCACAATCACAAATATAGATATTGCCTGTCTCCGCATCGACAGCGATCGAACGCGGGCAATGGAACACTCCAACGGTTTCAGATTGCTCGGAAGTATGTTTGAAAGCTACGAACTCGGGATTGACTATCTCTTTATAATCTGGAACGGGCTTCGACATAATTTTTCCGAACTCACACAATTTAGTTTCAACTTTTGTATCCCACTCTACCACCACACTCCTCACACTAGCTCTCTCCTTCTCTAAATCTTCCTCCAGCTTTCTCACTCGGTCGTCCAACTGGGACACATATTGCATTACTAGATCTTTGTTCTGGTTTAGTTTTGCAGTGGCTAACTGCACCTCTTTTAGTTTATTTAGTTCGGCGATCTGCTCAGCAATCCCTCCACCCTCCTGCATGTAACACACCTCGAGCGCCTCTAACTGAGACAACAATTCGGCTTCCCTCACATCCAGTAGCTGGCGTGCACTCGCGAACTTCGTTTTAATTTCTTCCTTCGCTTTTCCAACCTGTGAGAGGAATAATTCTTTTCTCGAAGCACTAAGAGCCAAGGTAGCCATTTCTTATCCAATCTGTTATAGAAATTATATTGAATACAACACACTTTATGAGATCTAAATTCAACTTTATACATCTATACATACAAGTACAAGACAAGAGTTCTCCAGTTACAATCACTGTACTTGTATTCCTAATTAGCATTCAAAGTGGAATATTCCACAGCATAACAATAAGAAAAAACCGATAATGCACAGATGCTAAAGTTCAACTCAGAAAGATACGCCAACCCAGAGGCTCCCGACGGCTTCTATCCAGGAATCGGGCTAGACTCATCAGGCAAGGTGAACCTTGAACCAGGCACTCCTTGCCAGTTGAGCAACTCCGACTTCAGAGTTCTTCTTATGACACCTCGCGACCCCGCACAGAAGCCGACTCCGGCCGTCAGCGACCACAAGCACGAGCAGATGAAGCTCCGAGAGGCAGCGGAGCGGAGGCGCAAGAAGAAAGTATTCTACGCCAAACTCCGCAAGGAAGAGACGGAGAGACAGGCAGAGCTGGAAGCCAAGTACAGAGACAGAGCTAAGGAGAGACGGGACGGGAAGAATCCGGACTACGAGCATGCTCAAGCTAGCTCCATAACCGCAGGGAGCTATCAAGCAGTGGGTCCGACCCCTCGTGACACCTCGATCAATGCTGAACTCCGCAAACAGGCGATCAAGGAGAGCAAATACCTTGGAGGGGACATGGAGCATACACATCTGGTGAAAGGACTGGACT
Organism: Aphrocallistes beatrix; assembly: GCA_963281255.1. Lineage (NCBI taxonomy): Eukaryota > Metazoa > Porifera > Hexactinellida > Sceptrulophora > Aphrocallistidae > Aphrocallistes > Aphrocallistes beatrix. The sequence continues at coordinate 1,831,071 of OY725493.1, forward strand.
ACGCCCTGCTACAGAAGGTGCGGAGTGAGATCTCCACGAGAGAGAAGGAGAAGAAGGCTCTGCTGACTGAGCAAGAGAAGATTGAAAAGACAGACGAGTCGAAGATCAACTCGATCATAGCTAAGAACGTCTACCGCATCCTCTTCCAGTACAAGCCCCCTGAGAAGAACGAGTTCTTCGTAGCAGGAAGGATGGCGTACGCGATCAGCATAGAAGACGAGGACCCAGATGATTCCGACGTTCCAATCACTTTGATACGCTCCAAAGCTGAGCTCCCCAGCTCCAGCCGCAAGTCCGTGACCGGGAGCTCGAACTCGGGGGAGATGGACATGTTCGTGATTAACAAGCTCACTCAGGTGCTCTCCTACCTCCGCCAGGATGTGCGGAGTTATAACAAGAAGCTGAAACGGAAAGACCGCGGGCCCGTTGTTGCCAGAGAGGACACGATTAGTTCCATGCCCCCACCCCTTCCTGCTCCCCCTGCGAGGAGACCCTCTCCCCCTCCTCCTCCGCCCCCTCCTCCTCCCCCTCTCCCGCCATCTGTCCCTGCTAGCAAGGATCTCGGCATCTACGGGGACGTGGGGGATTACTCCTGCGACACCAGGAAGCGGTACCACCCCACCAGCAGGAAGAGCACCTACTCCGAGTGCTACCCCGGACTAGGGGAGTTCGATGATGCAATGGGTGAATCGGACGATGAGGTCGACTTCTCGAAGATGGACAATGGGAACAAGAAGGGACCCATCACAAAATGGGACTTTGCCAACGAAGAAGCTTATTCTAACTATCAACTGCAGCGGGAAGCTCTACCTAAAGCTGCCTTCCAGTACGGAGTTAAAATGAGCGATGGACGCAAAACTAGAAAGTCTGCGGGGAAGCCTCACGTGGATAAGCACAAGTCTAAGATTGACAGGGATTTCAACAAGATCATGAAGATTATAAACCACAAGGACAATGTTTGAAATGGTTATTGCAAAATTAAGATTAATTAACTTGTGATATGTATTCCATTACATCTTTACCAATTTTGATAATGCTATCATTTACTATAGCACTTAGAATTAGGTCGAGTTCATTGGATCCTTACTTGGACCCTTAAATCCCTAGATCAGCGGTTTACCACCCTGCAATCACAGAACATATTTCCCATATGGGATTTGAAATTTGTAATACGATTAATGAGAGGGGTCCACAGCCAAAATATAATATATTTACACAATATATACGAGTATATACAGGCATGCACTATGAGCTAGTAAGCGAGCCAGTTTGATACTGGTTCTCTCTGTCTCCGCTTGTACTTCATGGACACCCCACACATGAATACAGCATACGCCGTACTTATGATCGCGAACACGAAGTAGTACATGAAGCTAGGCGTCTGAGTCTTCAGAAAGCAGAAGGACTCATGGACCATGCAGAACTGGCAGCTGGTAGCTACCAAGTCACAGCTGCTTGCCTTCATCAGGTCATACAGAATATTCGGCAGATAAAACCCGATCCCTATGAACAAATTCAACAGTCCGAACAGGAATCCTTTCATGTCGTGTGGAGACTGTGCGTAGACGAACTCGATGGCCGCAACCATGGCGAATGACTCGGAGACGCCGATGAGAATTATCTGCGGTAGCATGGTCGAGAGCTGTCTGAATACTTGAGTTATGGGTATGTCGTCTGAATCACCCCCGCACTTAGTGAATCCTGTGAAGTATCCAGTCATGTCGGTGATCCACGCGTAGTAGACAGCAACCATGGATAACAGCACGCCGATCAAGAATTTGTAGAGGATCTTAGAAATACGGACAGAGACGTACTTTCTTCTCAAGAGCTCGATTATAGGGATAGTCACGAATACTGCCAATCCATCTGTCAAAACTACGAAACAGCTCGCAATGAAACAGCTATGTAAGCAGGTCAATGCCTGTCCTTGCATCGGAAACACTGTAGTGACCAGATTGTACGTAGCGAAGTACCAGACCATGGATCCGAACACTAGCACCATCCGAAAGAAAGTCTTCACGTCATCTACAGTTTCGAAGCTATGCCTTCCTCTCGAATCCCCCACCGCGTAGTCAAGGAGGGACTTCCTGTCGTAAGCCATCCTTTCATCCCGGTACCCGTGGGCCGCCGAGCGGATCACAGTGGCTATCTTCTTGATGGGACTGCCTACCGGTTTGTGCTTCTGCAAAAGGTTGCAGCAGAGCGCGAAGAAGCAGATCATCAGTGCCAGCGCGATGCTAATGGTCGCTATGTAGCTGCCCGACAGCAGTTTGAGCTTCCCCGCATCGCTAGCTCTGTAGATGAAGTACCCCCCAGGAGCCAGGAGCCCGCCTAGGTTCCCCGCCCAGTAGTGCCAGTTAAAGTATGATTTTATCGTCTGTTCCCCTGCACCCTCCATCTGGTCTACGCCCAGCGGCACCAGGAGAGCGATCACCCCGGTAGAACCCCAAATCAGCATCCCAATGGAGGAGAGATGGATGATGTAGTAGAGAGGATCCGGCAGGTCTGATTGTACCATCCGTAATTGTTCGTAGTATGTATGGAACACACTTTGTATCAGGGAACCTAGCACAGAGATGAGCAGGCAGGAGAGAACTGTTTTGTGCCGTGAGAAGTACTTGTCAGCCAGGAAACCAGGGATAGGCGCTAAGATGTAAACGAGAGCCATGAACACAGTAGCAACCAATTTTGTATTTTCCATTGGGAAGTGTGTGGTAGTTGGAATCAACACGCTGCATTTACTGCTGTTGAAATGATGATGGTTCTTCAAGGTATGGTTGATGTCGTACATTCTAATAGAATGGGTCTCATTATCAGGGCGTACTTCTTCCAAGTTAGAGAGAAACATGAAAACCGAGTAGAAGTGCATTTTGTGTAAAAAGGCTATCACCAAGCAAACTTTAACCCCTGGGAATTGTCTGAACCCTGGAATGAACCTGAGTTCCCTGAAGTAGGTTATGATCTGACTGCATTTTGACTCAGGCTCCTTCTTCTCTGACACTTCTATTGTGGAGTTGAAGTGGGACGAATCCGAAATAGAACTGTAGTTCCGACCTATATAGGACATTTATGATTGAAACGTGTAGTATCGTATACCTGATTTCCTCTTGTATTTATCTTGATATCATCCTCGTTCACTTAAAGTTATATATTTTTAGTACCCGCTTCTGCATAATCCCAATTAGTGAAACTGTATACTCTGCAATCTCTGCAAAATCAAATGATTGAGTTAAGCTGTGCGCATGACTACATAGTTATCTTACATATCCACTAAAATATGCAGCGAGGTAACTTAATGAGCATCACTTGTTTTTCGAATTCTTGATTTCCTCTAACGTAATCGTAAGTATTTTTATGTTTCCATCGACATACGTAACTTTATGCAACATTTATATACCAAATATAGCAACTAACATTCCTTACGTAAATTCCCACAAAAACCTGTACTATCTAAGCCTCGTGAGATTTCCAGATTAGTACTTAGAGATCTGAAATGATCAGGTTGAAACCCACAAAATTCTGCAAACACTGCCCTAGGGGGAGACTAACACTATTAAAGGGTGCGGCTTCTGGTGGGAGACTGACAACCCCAGTGATTTATTGCACGGGGTGTATGCAGAGGCGTAGCCAGGGTGCGGCACATGGGGCCTAGGCCGCAACCTCAAAGGCTGTGCCCACTAAAATTTCACAAATTAGCATTGGGTGCCGCAACCCTCTCGCGAAACGGAATGGAATTGCCGCACCCTAAAAATTGGGCTGGCTACGCCTCTGGGTGTATGTGCCCTTTTTTTTCTCGATCCCCTTAGATATTTAACCCTCCAGTGTCGAATTCGTTTATTAATTTCTACGTGGTTGATAACTAGCGAAACCACAGCACTTACGCAATGCCTACAAGCCTACGCCATTAGGTAGTGCCCGCTGGTGCACACGTTGTTTTTTTGGTCAGGAGAGGTACCTACAATCCTACAAACTCCAACCCACCACCCTCCTGCGTCACAGAAATTCAGTACTTATAGTTAGTCCTGGTTCAGTATACGTATAGATAGTTAACATTTTAGGATTTAATCTGACTTCTGATTACATATACAGGGTGGCCCATAAGTTCTGTCCCAAGCTTTATTAGGTATAAAATTTCTTATACTCAAACAATATTAGTTATTATTGCCTTTAGAGATTGTAATTCGAATATTCTCAATGACTTCAAAAGATTTTTCGAGTCTAAGACCAGGAACTGTGTTTTGTATTGTGAGTTTTGTCGAGAAAAAATGTGTCCTGACTCGCAGTGAAAAACGAGAATTATAAGGGACCCGGATGTTCAAATTGTAATGTTACTGAGCAAATATCAGATGCTCCGTCACCGGCCTCCTAAGTTTATTTTGACAAAGCACATTCTCTTTAATGTAATTCACAATAAACAAGTTAGTATTCTCTTTCCAAGAAATTTGTAATCGTTTCCCTGAATTCCTTACATTTATTTTAGCCACTTTATCAACGTATTGATTGTACTCGAGCATTTATCTAGGAACGCGAAATTGCGAACATTCTCCGATCCCATAACGTATCGATTTCAGCGTCTAGAATGTATTGGAGTAAAATATATTACATGCAACAATATGCTGCATATTACCCTGTTAGCTATTTACCCAGTTTCCTCAAGTGTTTCTTCTAAGTTTCCTACAAAATTTAGTATTCCCATTCTATTTATTCGTTATTTATATGAAATCTTCATTTCTAATAAAATAATCTACAAAATACAAGTAAGTATGAATTAGACTTAATAAAATCGCAGAATTAAAATTAACTGAGGTTGAGGTAGGTTTGGCGACAATTTCCGTTGTAGCGAGAGGTCTACTGGTAGAAGTCGGGCTGCATGTGGTGGGGAGAGAGGGTTAGGGCGTTCACCTGAGCTGAGAGGAAGTAGGCGTCATAGCTGGAGGTGGGGCTGGAGGGAGGGGGAGAGAAGAAGTGTTCTGGGGAGGTGGAGGGGCGAGATAGGTGCGTGGGAGAGGATAGGTGCTTCTGTTGCTTCCACTGTCTGTATCTGCGTCTGTCCACCGGCTTCGAGAGACACACCTCCATGACGGACCCCTTCATCAGCTGTCCATCCAGAGCCTTGACCGCTCGCATGGCTGCATCGTGAGACTCCATGTGCACGAATGCGAAGTCTTTCAGTTTCTTGACTCGCTCCACTTCTCCCCACATGGAGAAGAGGCAGTCCAGCTCCTCCTCAGTGGTGTCCACCGTCAGACGCCGCACGAAGGCGACCTTGACATGTTTCATTTGGTGGTTGGACACGTCCATCTCCGGAATGGCCCAGTCGACACTGAGTCTCCTCGTGGAGGCGCTGGCAGAGCTCCACACCTCTGACACTGAGCACTTCTTGAGTTGGTTGAGTGCGCGGGCGGCCAGTGCGTGCGTCTCGTACTCGACGAACACGAAGCCTCTGTTGTTGGTGCCCCCCAGCATGCTGGGGTACATGATCACGTCCAGGATCTAAAGGGAGACAAGGTTAGAAAGGGTGGATTGAGGGGGCAGGGTGAGGGGAGGGGAATTAGCTATCAACTTACATGGTTAGTGATCCTCTTGAGTCCAATAATGATCTGCTCGCGACACAGGTCCCGCGGGACACAGCCCACGTAGAGTCTGCAGCTGGATGGGAGCTCTTCTCCGGGGCTGCTGGCCTCCTCTGGGGAGGGGGTGGGGTTGGAGAGTGAGGAAGAGGAAGTGTGGGGGCTGATCTCACTGCTGGTGGAGCTGGAGCTTCGAGAGCGAGAGGGGGGACTGGTTGTGAAGGAAAGCATTGCTCTGCGTATTGTCAGTCTGAAGTTGTTTGATGTGAAAATTTTTTCCTGCTTTCGTGAGTTGTATTTATAATTACGAAGGAGGGTACAGGTGCTAGGACATCTGTCCTCTCTCGTATGGATCTTCCATAGTGAAATATTGACTACCGAAGAGTGAGGTCACCTGCGGAATGCACCAACTCTAGTAACTGTTAGTTGGCAGGTGTTGGGTGACAGGAGCTTACAGCGGTTAACTGGCAGCATCGTAGTGTTGATTCAGTGACAGGTGTCTCCAGGGCTCAGTCACCAGGTGTTTGCAGCGGTTAGTTGGCAATGTTTCTGACTGTTAGAATTTAATTGAATCCTAATTGAATTCTGGAGGAGGAATAGCATAGCAACTTATAATAAGTAATCTGGTTGTTACGCTGATGACTGTTACAGTTAATTTGTTAATGAACTAACGACACTGCATCCCTCTCGGATTGATACATCGAAGTGATTAGGTTGTTGTTATTACGCATCATCATTTGTTGTTTTTAGAGAAATTATAATATTTAGAGATTGATAAGTTATTTTAGGCATAAGCTTTTATACATTCACAGTACATCAGAGAAACATAATTCGTACTCCGCAGCCAGCGAGAACTTGCATAATTATTCCACATTACATCTCGACTCGTACTATCTTCGCTGATTCTAGAACTAGTTTAGCTTATCCGGAGTCTTGTCTTAGGTTTTGGTAAGAACTGTACTGACTCATAAATCATGAATTTGTGCCACTTAAGGTTTTTCTATTTATATTTTAGTCAACCCATACTTCTATGACTTCCTCTCTAAAATTAGATAAGAGTATGAGTTTCGTTTCCTCACATTCACACTAGGATTAATAGCATATGTGTCTCTATTTGAAAATATCTGGAAATCCTTCTGCTTATTTATACTAGGATAGGAGTGAGCAGAGGACAGACACAGCTGCGGTAGGTGCCATGCCTTACTTACCGCATGCCACTTATATTTGCGATTTGTACTCGTCACCCCCTGCGAGTGGTCAAAATGTATATGTATAGTTTGTGCCACTTAGTCATCATTGAAAATAAGATGCACGTGAAACCGAATAAAGATTTTCAAATAAATCGCGGGCACATATCATACGACATCGCCATCAGGGTAGTTCCAGGAATTTGTCAAATCCGGGCTGCCCTTATACTTTTGGCTTAGACCGCTCCATGAAGTGCGACCTCTCTTGCAGCGATTTCGTGGTCTCCTGTGGATCTCCGTCTGAGTATCACAGCTAACCTGAATCCACCGGTAGATTTAAACTGTATTCTTCGTGTGCTCACACTATTTTCTTTTGATGAAGAACTTATTAATTTGATATGCGTATTTCTAAAGTATACAATCTTAGCAGAGATATTTTATCGCGATGGCAGAAGACTGGGATGACGTAGAAGCCAGTGGACCAGCTGATACAGGAACATACACCGGAGTGGTAGCAGACACACTGGCAGATGATCCGTTCGTCAACGTCAAATTGTTCAACAAGTGGGACCCAAGCAAAGTGCAGTGTGAAGACCTCTGTCTACAGGACTACATCGCCTTCAAAGACAAGAGAGCGGTCTACCTCCCTCACACGGCAGGCCGCTACGCGAAGAAGCGATTCCGTAAGGCCACTTGTCCTGTGGTGGAGCGTCTCGTCAACTCCCTCATGATGCACGGACGCAACAATGGCAAGAAGCTGATGACGATGAAGATCGTAGAACACGCGTTTGACATCATACATCTCATCACGAATGAGAATCCCATCCAAGTGTTGGTGCAGGCCATCATCAATGCGGGACCAAGGGAGGACAGCACGCGTATCGGACGAGCGGGGACCGTGAGGAGACAGGCGGTAGATGTCTCCCCCCTCAGACGAGTCAACCAGGCGATCTACCTCATCTGTCTGGGCTCACGGGACGCCGCGTTTCGGAACATCAAAACGATAGCTGAGTGTCTGGCGGACGAACTGATCAACGCGTACAAGGGCTCTTCCAATAGCTTCGCCATCAAACGCAAAGACGAGTTGGAGAGGGTAGCTAAATCAAATCGGTAGAGGGATTAGAGTAGTTGGATGGATTTATTAGTTTATGATAAGCTGTGTAGGCTAATTATTAGATTCGGATTCGTAATGAAATGAAATGAATAGAGACCGTTTGTATTTTGGGAAATCTCCATCTGTGGTGAGTAATTGGGTGAGATTAATTCATGGCTTAGTCAGTAATGTTAATTTAAGCTAACCTGAAGAAAATTCACCTTTATATGTGGACAAAATTGTCCTCCGCTGACCCAGATTGCCAGGTTAGAACCACTGACCTAAGCAATGTATACTCCCCGCCTTCAGAGATATTTTGAGAAAACGCTTTAGTTAGTTCCATGAGTTCTTTCCTCCAATTTTATTGAGACCAAACTTCCGGGGTGGTCGCAGGAATTTACCAAGCCCAGGATGAGGCAGGGCCAAAGAAAAATATCCGGGGGGTCCGTACTATGATCTTAGGTCGGTCAAATGAAATCCGGGGCCTCAGAATCAATCTCGGGGCAAAGACCCCGGATGCCCCCCCCCCCTCTCCCCCTGGGACCGCCCCTGCCAGCCTTTAATTCCAATACTTAGCTGGTTTGAAGAGGTATTGAAAAGTCGAGAGAGCATGCTCATTAGGTCGAGAGAGCATGCTCCTTACATTTATACCTTCTTTATGTTCAAAAAAGGTACAAGTATTTACTGATTTGAATCTACTACATGCGCCCTAGATACTGTACTTACCGTACGGAGTATCACCTATAAAAATCCTGTTGTAAAATTGGTTTAAATTAGTTCGAGAAGTTTCATATACTATGTAATAACTTCCTACTATTATAAGTAGGTATGATGCTGGTAACCAATGGAGGAATGGCGGAACTTTCGTCCCCTGAAATGCCCTTTTCGCACCTAATGATTTCTCAATCAAAATGCCTCATTTTCACCCTTTTTTTCAAACATACTCCACTCCAAAAGCCTCAATTTCCGTTCCTTACATATTAGTGCCCGTTTATTTTGGTCTCTAATGAGACAAAAATTCCAGGGACGAAAGTTCTGCTTACCCCAATGGAGTATATAACGAGCATGCTCTCTCGACTTTTTATTATAAGGGTTTGAAACAGATGTGAAGGTTGAAGGTGACTAGTTCACTCACTTATCACTATAGCGGTATTCCCACTCTCTTACTGTTAGGTGGGCACAGGCATAACTCGACTTTACTGTAGACTCCGTTACTAAGCTAGGTGTGAATGTTATTTGTTGACTGACTGGTCAATGGTTATCATTAGACCCAACTCTGACCCTCTCAAAGATGGATTTCGTGCACAAGAGCCGGGATGAGGTAATCTCGTGGCTGGAAGGCCGCTTACGGGGAGATGATGGTTGGAACAGCCGGCACCTGGCCGGGTACCTCCACACAGACTTGTTGCGTCACATCCTCTCTGCCTTCCAACAGCTGGAGCAACAGATCCGAGTGAAGATCCTCCTCGCCATGCTCGAGATCTCGGCTCCCGGGATCGAGAGGGAGAAGCAGCAGTTCCTCTCACTCCTATCCGCGGCCCGACAGGACGAGGACGAGTGGGTGAGTCGGGTGGCTACGATCGTGGAACATCTCCTGTTCCAGCCGCTGCCCCCCTCCGAGCTGAGCTCCCTCCTGGACGGGGCTGAGTCCATCGCGAGGAAGCTGCGCTGCCGAGACCTCTGCCGCAACTGTCCGCCCCTCCCCCCCGAGCTCAGCTTCCTCAACTACTCCGTGCTCAACGCGCTCTCGCTCACCCCCGAGTGCTACGGCGCCCACGCGACAGCCGGAAGCGGACACTTTCGGTTGAAGCAGAAGCTTCGCACCTCTGTCATCAAGGACGAGATTCTAACCAAGGCTAAGGACCACAAGCAGGATGAAGAGGCACACAGCTACTCCCCACACCCTCTCAGCTCCACGCCTAAGAGCGGGGACATATTCATGCCACCTAACACCCGAGACAAGCAGCAGAACACAGGCTACCGTCCGAACGCTAAGCCGATCCCGAGTCTCTACACGCTGAAAGGGTACGGCACTCAGCCGCGGTCTAGCACCACCAAACTGCTGCCGGTGCAGGACCTGCCCATCGTGGTGCCCGGCCCCTTGGTCGGGAAGCGGAAGAGGAAGGAACACCCTCCCTCCGCTGGCCCCTCCCCCGCCACCACCCCCGTCACTCCCAGCAATGCTAAGCTCACGCCTGAGAACGACAAAGTGAAGAGGAAGCGGGGCTCTCTCACCCGGTCCTCCCCCCCGCCCCCCGCCAGCGCAGAGCGACACTCCTCCACAGACTCGCCCAGTCCCGTCCCGCCCCCCCACAAGCCCTCCCACAAGCGCCTGCAGAAGATACACGAGAAAAAGCGCAAGTTCATGGAGGACATGTTCTCGGAGGCGGACCTCCTCTCTGAGAAGCAGAAGCAGATCATCATCGACTTCATGGTGGGACAGGCGACCAAGCCTTACAACGAGTCAGGGGACAAGCTGACCTTCACCCTCAACAAGACCATCCACGAGGATGACAGCGAGAAGACAGAGGTGGAGACGCTCTTCGAGATGGATTACAGCACCAAGCAGTGGCGCAAGCTCAAGAAGTCCGTCGTTCTTAAGATTCCCACTTAGTTTGTTAGTCATGCTAGTAGCTTGCCTTTAAGTAAATCTTTTGGTTTTCACTGCATTAATCTTGAGTTTGCTGCTCAACTCTCTCTCTCTCTCTCTCTCTCTCTCCTCTCATTGCATGGCATTACTTATTACGTAATATTATTCTTTTTGGTCACTTCCTAAATGTTCAATTTTGGAACCAAGTGATGTAATGATTTATATTTTTTGGAACGGACCAGTAATTTACTCATCGGTATTTCAGGTTTTTCACAAAATTTAAATTCAATCATGCATAATAGTCAATCTACTAACTCTATCATCCCATTACATCTCAGTTCCATTCCTCGACTCAATTAGCTTTGCGAGAAGTGACATGTCAGTCCGCGGGGTGTGGGTGATCCTGGACGCGCCAGACCAGCAGCCGACAGTGCTCTACTCCCGCCGCTATCCCACCGTGGAGAGGAGAGCGCGAAAGTTCTCCCCTGATCCCTCCGCCTACTTCCCTCTGCCGGGGGACAGGGAGCTGTGTGGTGCCGCGATGCAGGAAGTGTGCTCTGTGAAGGAATCGAATCAGAAGAACGCTAGCATTCGCGCCTGTGACAAGAGTTGGTCTAAGCCCGTGTATGAGCTGTTTGATGGGAAGGTGTGGCCTGTCGTCTTGATTCAGCAGAAGAACCTCTACTTCCTGTCCATCCCGCTGCTAGAGCAGAGGACAGGAGGAGAAAGGCCCCCTCTCCTGGACATCCCGGCCATCCCCCTCGCCCTGGAGCTCCTCATCTCCATGACCCAAGTGCTTAGCTCTTCTTCAGAGAAGTCTTCCTTAAAAGGACAATTCCCCTCTCCACTGCACCAGTTCCTATCCGTCTCAGTCCCGCTGGGTACAATTCTAGACACCAACGTGTCCCAGTACAACTCCCTAGTCCCCATCCTCACGGAGCAGACGCCCCCCTGCCTCCTCCCTGACACTCCTTCCTGGAAACCGGTGCTGTTCAAAGGCAACCCCAAACTGTCTCTCACCGTGCTAGAGCAGGTGCAGCTCACTCAGTGGGACCCTCGCCGCTCTAGCGTCTCCTGGAACACGTACGGATCTGTCCTGTGCAAGGCGGATCTGGAGGGGGTACCGGACGTCTCCCTCAACCTGGTCATCCCGCAGGGCGGACTCAACCTGCGCACTCTGCACATGCACCCGTGTGTCCACCTATTCGATGTTCAGTCCTCGACACCTGAGCCTGAAGCCGAGACCGCTAACCGACCAGCAGGACCGCTACTTCTCGCCCCTACCTCCACCTCCACCAAGTTAAGATTCTCGCCCCCTCTGGGCCTGTTCTCCCTCTGCAAGTACGCATGCTCAGAACGCAACCTCTCAGTGCATCCGGAGTTCGTCCCGATCAAGGCGATCTACGAGATGGTTGGCTCTCGGAAGGTGGAGCTACTGGTGCACCTCAAACTGAGCGAACGAGTCAAGAATAGTTTTGAAGTTCTAGAAGTTTCTATTCCTCTCTTCAACCGCGGTCCCATCCAGACAGCGGACATCCACCCCTCTTCCATGCAGGTGTCAATCTCCCCAGATCAGAGAAAGCTGATCTGGAATGTGGATAAGAAGTTCCCAAAGAGTCTTGAGCAGACACTTCGCGCTACTGTCACATTCTTGGAGGATTCCAACCCCCCCTCCGTTCAGGGAGAAGACCCCTTCTGTGTCGGCCAGACGGCATACATCCTGATTAGCTTTCGCATTTTCGAGTTCACTCTAAGCGGCCTGAGCATAGAGCCCAGGTCCATCCTCTCCTTTCCCCAGTCCAAGTACAAGCTCGCCATCTCCAGGGAGTTCTCCAGTGCCGAGTACAAAGTGTGGAATGTGAACGGAGACGCTCTCATTCCTGAAATTACACATGACTAGCTCCGAATACGAAGAAGACTGCTGTACAATTTAATGATGTAGATAATCGTGGATATAATAGCAAATTTAATTGGAAAATATTAGTGACTATTTTCTCTTATCGAATTATAAATTTGAGATTTAAACCTCTGGTTCTACATTATATTTCGCTGATACCATTGACGACTTAGTGGCATTTGATGGCTAGCAATCACTCTCATACCGTTGATGATGACAGTGAGATCTGGGACTCGATGGCAGTGGCTCACAGTGAGCACTGGATGCAAGAGGATACGCAGGTGACAAAGAGGGATATCACTCCTTCTCAAGTGAGTGAGTTCAGTCAGGATGAGGCAGAAGCGATATTCATAGAATCAGGTGAATTTGGCGATGTTAAATCGATGCGAGCACTCCTCTCCACATTCCCCCATATCATAAACTGTGCAGACTCTGACGGTTACACTGCCTTGCATAGGGCTAGCTATAACGGACATAGAGACGCTATTCAGTTCCTGTTGGAGCAAGGAGCTGATACCTCCGCACGTACACAGGACGGATGGCAACCACTCCATTGTGCTTGCAAGTGGAATAAACACGTGGTCGTGGAGATGCTGTTACAGCATGGAGTTGATGTGAACTGTCAGACAAACGGAGGACTCACCCCCACACACATGGCAGCGTCGAACAGTCAGTCTCGCGACGTCCTGGCTCTCTTACTCACGCACTTCAATTCTGATGTCAGTGTCCCGAGTCTGAATGGAGACCTCGCGCAGCAGGTTGCTCTGCGGTATGGAAATCTTCATTATTTGTTTGAAGTGAAAGAGAAATATCTCGAATTCAGGTTCAATGATATCGATTGAGTTTGTATTTATTCAAGAATCTATCTACAACATCTAATTATGAGGGCAGGGCTTCTCAACTCAATGTCATGTTATATTTCGCAAAATTTAACTCAAATGTGGTACGAGGTGGCACAGTTTGAAAATATTTAACCTTGTGGAAGATTAATCCAGTGGAAAGAATATAAAATGAGTAATTCGAATTTGAAGTTAAATTAAACGTCTCTCTTACAAATTAAATGCCCTTGACTCGCTAAATAACTTAGTAATTTAACTATTTGTATGGTCAATTTTGGGGTGTACGAATACTTTTGTCCAGGAAGTGTTCAGTCTCCAGTGGGACTACTTGTGACTTATTTGAATTCGGTTACAAATTTATTGAACTACAACCACGTAGACTAGTCTTCTAATGAAACAATTTATTTCCGATATATCAGTGGACAAGCATGGCATCCCAAAGCCTTCGAACAGAATTACCTACCCACTCCACATGTCCTCATTGGTTGGTAACATGGAAGTATTGGAAAAGTATGTTGCCTTGAGAGTAGACATTGACTGTAGAGACAAACAAGGCAGAACTTCACTCCACGAAGCGTGCTGTACGCGCAGTAGAGAGGATGCGTTGGAGATCATAAAATTTCTGGTTAGGAGTGGAACTGACGTCAGGGCTATAGACAAGTTCGGAGAAACACCGCTCCATTGTTTAGCCAGACATAAGAGAAACCGATTGGCAGCTTCCTTTCTCGTACTAGATGTAAGTTCGAAAGAAGTTAGTAGACAGTTTCCTACCAAAATTCCCAATTACATGTAGTAATACCGCGTGTCGATATTTCTTTTAGTGTAAAGCTCCACTCTCTCTTCTAAACTTTTTCGGTCAAACACCCCTGGACGTTGCAAAGGAGGCTAGCTACTCTTTTCTGAAAACTTGGGATATAGATCCTAAGAAATTGACACCGAATAACGAACATTTCGATCAGTTGCCAGAAGTGTTGCAATTCTTACTACTGCAGCAATGCGGTAGTCATTTGTCATTGCGAGAATTAGCCAAAGAGAAAATTCTGTGTCAGCTGAATTCTTATGAAAATAATAAGTTGCATCAATTACCTCTCCCGAATATTCTCAAGTGTTACGTAGGAGGGGACACGTACATTGAGTGGATCAAGCAGCAAGAGGGGAGAGGAGAGCTACGCCTGGATGTTTTAGCAGTTGAAGGAGCTGAAGGAGTTGCCACACGTACAGAATCGAATTTTTGTAACCTTATGTAATTCTTTTACTTTGTATATCTGGTTAATTTTGTTTCTATATTTGTATTTTTCAAATTCTAGGACGAACTAATTTAAAGAGCTGTCTTAAACGATATTTCTGAATTATTCGATAAATAAAAATAATTAATCTATATGTATAATTAAGACTCAATTGTTAGTGCAGCTCCTAGTATAGTATAGGAGATATATCATGCATGATCGGCGTGTAACGTCCGTGCATCCGTACTTGTACATATGCACCAGGGCATTATACAGCCTTCCAGAGATACGCTCCTAATCTAAAATTTCTAAATTTTCATACGCCTAAATCGCTAAATAACATTATAATATTTGCTAAATTGGGTATTTTTCTGGATTTTTACGCTCCTAAACACTTTGCGGCTTAAAATCACACGCCTAAAGGAGCGTCTCGCGCTCCTAGATAATCCCCTGATATGCACATATGCTTGTTCTTGTAATTTCTATTGGACCAAATTGTATCAAATTTGGACCATCATTCCTTATATGGTGGAGATTTGAACATGGGGTTTCGAATACACGTAGTTATATTTCTGATTTAAGTCAGCGAAATTTCGCTCGTTCGCTGTGCTCACATCTACGCATAGCATAAAGGAATCCTGCATGCAATTTGGTTAGAAATAAGACATTACTTTTCGAATATACACGATAGTTTGATGGATGAACGTAAAGGATTAGAATCAGAGCAAACAAGCGGAACCGAATCAAACTACGAATCAGCTGTAGATGGGAGTGAGTACTCGAGTGTACCAAAAACTCGAGGAGATCTAGTGTTCGATCATTTCGATTGGAAGAATGGTCATTTTTGTGAGATTGAAGACTGTTGTGATGATTTCCCACCGCCTCCACCGTATGGTGATAAATCATACGAATGTACGATCTGTTCGAAGAGATTACCTTATCCCTCAAGGCTGAAAGCACACATACGTGTCCATACAGGAGAGAGACCCTTCCACTGTTCTCTCTGCCCTAAATCATTCTCTACTTCCTCGAGTCGTACCAGACACGTTCGAATAGTACACACCGAGGATAAGCCCTATGGATGTCCTGTGTGTAAGAAATCCTTTCTAAACATATCCAATTTGAAAACCCATCTCAGTATTCATACCGGAGAACGACCTTATGCCTGTTCGATTTGTCAAAAGAAATTTTGTCAATCCTCAAATCTCAAAAAACATGCACGCATTCACACTGGCGAGAAGCCATTTTGCTGTTCGATTTGTTCTAAGCCTTTCTTGACTATTCAAAATCTTCAAAGTCACATGCGCACCCACACTGGGGAGAGACCCTATCCATGCCCAACCTGTTCCAAATCATTCTCTCAAATGGCACATCTTCAGGCACACAGCCGTACCCACACTGGAGAGAGGCCGTATCAGTGTCCGACGTGTTCTAAGTCATTTTCTAGGTCATCCGTCCTTAAAATGCACATTCTTGCACACAATGGCGAGAATCCCTATCATTGTCCGACCTGTCCCAAATCGTTCCCAACCTTTGCGAATCTTAAGAGGCACAGTAAGACTCATAAAATCTCAAAGTTGGAGAAACCCATCGAATGATCTCTACTTCTAACATACGTATATGTACCTAGTATCAACCCCAGGTCCTCCAACACAAATCAACACGAAGCTTATTCATATTTTATGCAATCATTATTTTATCTTTTGATTCTGCTATTACTACTTGTAGGCTAATCATCACTTCTAGGCAACAAAATAATTGGAATAATGGCTATCTTAATGAATATAATCAAGTCGCTATTAGATTGTACGTAGCTTGATATTTGACAATTATTTTTACTATTTTTATTATTACGTATTTGTTATTTCGATGGACTCATCGTTAGTCTATCTCGAGGATGTTCTATCTAATTAATTCCTTCGCTACTGTGTTGATTACATGTATTTCATATTTTCTCTCAAGAGTTAGCTAATAATACAGTTCTTCAAAACGCGACTCTGAAAATTAAATACTGCTGAATTTCTAAAAACTTTAGACAAATGGATGGTAAGTTAAAATTGCTATTGATATAAATCATGAATGCTTCAGTGTGATACCCTTTCTACGTATTTCCTAGACCCAGACGACACTAACTTCGGGCCTACACCGAAAACAGTGTTGGAGGAGATCACTGCCATTTTGAAAGAGTATGCTGATGGGAGTAATATTCTTAAGGTAAGTACATATACATCCGTTTAATTATTAATTATTTATTTATTAATTAAAAGCGCGCTTTGCTCGCTTGTGCTGCACACCCTGCGAACACTTTGTGTCTACCTCATTCGCCTTTGGTCGACTCTTCCATTTCAAATAATTTTCTTGTTAGTTCAAAAATAAAATTCCTAACAAAACATTCGCACTTTTTTCCAAATTTGACATTTAGTATATATCACCCATGATCAAAACTGTTGAAAAATAGTCTCTAATATATTTTTGAAATTTGATGACTTATATCTATTATAGACAAAACAAACAGAATGTTTATCAAATAGTTTCGAAAATACGATAATCAGGATCTACAACCCTAGAAACCCTAGGTCAACGATGTTAAAAGCTGCTGATCTCTAGCATATTTTTTAAAAAATCGCCAAAAAAGTGTGAATACAGTATATGCAAATAATTTTTATTGTCATGCACTATTGAAAATCAACATATGAATATGAGTTGTTACTTTGAAGTATCATTAACAACCACATATTGGAGTAATAATTATTTGTACATGATTTGCTATGGTGTATAGTGGAGGAATGCATAAAAAGTATAGAAAGAAAAGGTGTGGAAATTTGTTTGGGAGAGGCGTAATTTCACACCTTTGAGAAATTTCCAGGGCTTTTCACAAGTTACCAACAAATTCCGCTTAGATATTTGAACTTAATCGTAGATCACATGACACCTACAAGTACATGCCAATTTTCACATTTCCACGATCAATTCGAACAAACAAACGAAAAACATCCTCGTGTTTTAATTCATGAGATAATTCTGACAGTATATGCTAGTTGTATTGCAATTCTAGCTCTGCACTGAGATTGAGAGATTTGCTATACTCTAGGAGCTCATACAGAATGCAGATGATGCAGCCGCTACTCGCATTGCATTCCTTCTTGATTCGACTCAGCACCCTGTTGCAAATCTGGCTTACCCAGATCTATATGAGTACCAGGGACCTGCACTCTACTCCTGGAACGACTCCATATTCACAGAGAAGGACTGGGAGGGAATCCAGAAGCCTGGGAGGAGTGTCAAAGAAACAACAGTCCTCAAAGTTGGAAGGTTTGGGATGGGGTTTGTCTCGGTCTATCATTTAACAGGTTTGTGGTTTTCTTTAGTTTTGTTCCTGGAATAAACACCTGAGTTACTACGTATATTCTCATTTAAATTATTGGTTAAGTATTATTTCAGACTGCTGTCATTGTTCTCTACCTTCAATAATTTCATTTTATTCTGTAGATACTCCTACCATCTTAAGTGACAAACGTTTTGGTATTAATCACCCTTTACGAGAGTTGTCGCATCCCGGTAAAAGGGGTGTGTCTTTCTCCATCGAAACATTGGCCACGAATCCCTGTAAATCGGGACATCTCTCCTGCTTCAAAGGATACTTCGGGTACAATGGAGAAAGCAGTTACGGGAAAACTATATTCAGGTTACCACTCCGGAAAAACAAATCTGACGTAAGTGCGAGTGTGTGTGACGTCACGGATGTGAGAGAGAAGCTACTGCTGCCGCTAATGGCGGAAGCGGAGTATACACTGCTGTTCTTGAAGAGTGTATCTTCTATCGAGATTCTAGAGAAAGTAGGAGGTGCTACAAAGAGTTTGTTCAGAGCTGAAATCCCATCTGACTATCAATATATTGTTAAGAAATATAGAAAAGATGTGACTGAGTTTGTATCTTCTCGAGAATACTTAACTCACACAAAGTTGTTTGTCTGTTTATTCCCTACTATCTCATCGCGTGGAGAACACGGTGAGAGAGAGAAGGTGTGGCTGGTACTGAACTTGATCGGATTCGGATCTCCTTCTGGAGAACTGCGGACTTTTTACTGTGAGGATCTAAACTATCTTCCTTGGGTGGGACTAGGACTCGCGACAGGTGTCAAGGATCTGTCAAACTGCAATAATTGGAGTTTTGATTGGAATGAAGAAAATCCTTCTACGTTATTTGATTCCATCAAGACTACTTTTTCAAAACCCTTCATTGTTGATCCAGAAACGGAATTAGAAATTTCTACAGGTCGCATCTTCTGTTTTCTTCCCACACAGCTCGAGTCTAAGTTTCCATTCCACATCCATAGTTATTTCTCACTCAGTTCGAATCGAAGGTCGATTGACTGGCCAGCACCTGACAACCAAAACGACAAAGGACCTAAATGGAATCAACTTTTGACGCAGAACTTAACATCCATAGCGTATGCAGCATTCCTGCACATAGCTGTAATCGCTCTGGAGCATCCATCTCCCCTCGTGTACCACTATAAGCTGCTGTCCCGCTGGAGTCCACACGAGCCTGAGCACACACTCTTCAACTCCATTCTACAAATAGGACTGCAAAAGCTGTCTCGCCACCTCCTCCTCTTCTCCCGTCAAAATGGTGGGAAGTGGTTGCCTATAAATGAGGCTGTTTTTCTACCCAGTTTAGTAGGGGAATCTCTCTGTCATGAAGATGTGTGTTTGAAGTTATTTGAATTACTAGAGCAGCCCATCGTTAACATTCCTTCTTGCATCACTGAGATCATTTTTAACGTTCCTGAAATCTTCTCACAGATAAAAGAGAGAATTCTTACTCCTGTTGACATCAGAAACTTGCTTGTAGAGTCCTACTGCTCACCTCTTTGTAGGGAGTACCTAGCTGGCGATGGTGTCTGTATTGCACTGCTGGAGATACTGCTACCCTACGTCTCAACATTGGAATCAAATCAGCTGTTTCTTGATGGTGTTCCTCTGCTCCCCATCTCAGGCAGTAGCCAACCTCATTTATTCCGATACAATGGAGATGCAATGTACTTTATCAGCGATAATACACCTGCCCACCTTACACTGTTCCCTGACTTAGCATTTGTCAATCATTCTATTCCCCCACAGTTGCATTCTATTCTCCTCTCTCTTGCAAGAGGAGGTACCTCTCTAAATCTATTCGACCTCACAAACCTTGAAAATAACCCAGAATTATTCTCGCAATTACTGACTAAGTCGCTTTCCTGTCTCTTTAAGACTGAGTCACTAGATTCTATCACATGGCGACCTGGAGTGGATAAACAGCCTCCAGCTGACTGGATTGTAAAACTTCACCATTTCATTGGTACATCTCAATCTCTCCTCTCTGCAGTCTCTCATCTCCCGATTCTCCCTCAGCATTCTACTACCTGTGACGTTATCACATTATTACCACTCAAGTCTCAATCCACTTACATTGAGATAAGTAAAACACAGAATTTGAAGTGGCTAGAGCAAATCCTGGAATGTTCTGGTTGCTATATGTGTGTAAACCAATCGTTTATTGAGTGCTTTAGTGAGTTTGTGTTGTCTCCTATTCCTGCTGGACTTATTCCAGCTCTGCATTCAACCCAAATTCTAAAAAATTTCATGCCAAAACTTTCACACCTGAACGATGAGATGATGTTTCAGTTGATCAATTTGCTGATTCCTTACATTGATGATTCTAACATTAATATCATCAAGCAATTGCCTGTACTTCTGAATACTCGAGGAGAATGGCTAATACTACGCTCTGACATTGTTCTGCCTCCTCTTTTCATTCCTTCCAACATACCCTATCCACCTCATATAATCTCTCCTTTCCAAAGCTCCCTCAAAATACTTTATGAAAAACTTAAAATCCCTCCTATTTCGACTGAGTCTTTTCTCACATTCCATTTATTGCCGTTTCTTTATACTCTAGATTATGATGCACGCAGCAAATTGATTGTCTTTGTATTGGAGAATATTTCGAAATTGAACTTCGATGTCTGTGAGGTTGGGGTGTGTCTTAAGAACACTGAATGGATCGCAGACGCTGCTATGAGTGACTGTCTGCACACTCCTTCCAGCTTACTCGATCCGAGGGACTCTCTTTTTGAAAAACTCCTCCTACCTCACGCCCAATCTCTGTTTCCTAGCGATATTTGTTGCAATCATTTAGATATTATGATAAAGTTCTTAGGTCTGAATTCTTCCAGCACCCTGACTCTCGATTTGTTAGTTAAAGTCTGCCAACATAGTGTAGAGACATTAAAAGCTAGAACAGGATCAGGATGGAAGAGTACATTTGATGCACTCTTGCACCTATTATGTAATTATCTCGACTCATTCGATACTGTTTCATGGAGAGGATTGCTTGAAATATTCGCAACTCCTTTCATCTTTCTAGATCAATTTCCTCCTAATGAATGGCCTCCTTGCATTAGATTTCAAACTTCCAACCAGTTATGTTGTCCACAAGACTTGGTGTTGTGCCATCCAGATGGCATATACTTGATTGGTTCTATCTCCCACACTTTCTTAGATTCATTCTCTAACCCCACAACACAGCAAATACTGAATGGGATGGGAATGATGCCACTGTCCATTGAAATGGTAATCAAACAGCTCAACTACTTATCTCAAATAGAAATTGAGAATTCTGATAGAGAGAGTGTCTTTCGAATGGTATCTAAGATATACAATTATTTAAATTGTAATGTCTCTCAAGTTCAGAATTTAGAATCGAACATCATTTTCATTCCAGATGAGTGTAAGTTCGTTTCTAAAGAGAGGATTGTGTTTGAAACACCTTTTGACTTGGCACCGTATTTATACTCTATCCAACAGCTTCGATATGACTCTCCACAATTCTTCCATTTCTTGGGTATCAATCAATCTCCTTCCTCAGCTCAATTATCCTTAATTCTATGCAACTTTAATGACTTAGGTGATAAGCTCTCAGATATACAGCTTAAGATAGTAGTTGATATTCTGAAATGTTTCGTAGAAGGAGATGTTCCACTAACAGAATTGCAAATTTATATACCAGGTCAAGACCTCGGGTTGTATGAACCTGGAGACGAGAAACTAGTGTTTTGGGATCAGAGCTGGCTGGAACGTGGGCTGATTGAAGAAGACTTTGTAATTGTCCATGGTTCGATTTCGAATGAGATGGCGTACAAACTGGGCGTGTCTCCTTTCAGTGAGAGGGTCGCTCCCTCTAGCGAAGACTTCTGGTGTGAAGAATCGGGCCAGCAGGTGTGTGTGACAGACCGATTACGCTCCATCCTCGAAGCGTACTCAGGCAACATTAACGTCCTCAAAGAGATGTTGCAGAACGCTGATGACGCTAGAGTGACAATTATGAAGGTTGTATTTGATTGGAGGAAACATCCGACTCAGTCTCTCCTTAATACCGAATTAAAGGATTGGCAAGGCCCGGCCATCCTTTTCTATAATGATTCAGTATTTTCTGATAAAGATTTTGAGAACATTACTAAGATAGACGGGGCCACGAAAGCAGAAGATGGAACTACGATCGGTCGATACGGGCTTGGTTTCTGTACTGTTTATCATTTCACTGACGTTCCAAGCTTTATATCAAAAAAATACATTCACATTTTCGATCCTCAAAAAAAGTACCTCCGTAGATCAAAGGGCGGTTGTAAGATAGACTTTTGTTGTGGGACCTACGCCAAGTATATTGGACTGTACAAAGACCAGTTCGCTCCTTATGAAGGCATATTTGACTGTTCCATCATGAACCACCACTGCTTTGATGGGACTCTGTTTCGGGTACCTATTCGTTCAAGCAACCTATCTTCTACTGTTTCTCTTAATACATTCGAACATTCAGATATAATCCACCTTCAGGAAAGTTTCGTGAGGGAAGCGGAGAACTTGCTATTCTTCACACAATGCGTTAGATCAATTGAGATATATGATATAAGCGCTGCATCTCAGGAACCTGAACTGAACCCGATTCATATCGTTAGGAGAGATGACCCTCCTACAACCCAATCTTTTCTCCATGCGAACAGGTATCTTGTGGAACACCTCTACAATGGCCAGCCCATGACACCAGCTGTATCCCATTGTGAGTATGCATTAACTGTACAAAACAGGCAGAGTATGAATTGGATGGTTACCTATGCAACTGGGAGTGAGGCATGTGTAGAGGCTCTGAGGATATTCCCTTATAATGTAGCTCCACTACCGTTTGCAGGAGTCGCTATCAATCTAGATCTCTTACAGAGAGTTGAGGAATCTGAGTACCAGTCAACCCTGTACTGCTTTTTCCCTCTCCCCATTTCCACGAGTTTCCCTTTCCACTGCCATGCTATGTTTGAACTGAGGCATGACAGACAGGGTCTGGTTGATTCAGTAGAAAGTAAGACTGAGTGGAACAAAGTGTTGGTTTCAGATGCGCTCGTCCTCGCTACTCTAACTCTCTACCAGCATCTAGCTGAGAAGGTCAAACTTTCAAATGACGAAGTATCACGAAGCGCATATATACATATCTTGTACAAAATGTTTGCAAGACAAGTCCTCAGTGATCCTCTCTGGGAAAGTTTTGCCGTTGCGATCTCAAAACAATTCTCACAAAGTGAATTCGAGCTCTTTCCTCTTACTACGACAAGTGGGATTGATTGGGGTAGTTTCAGTTCAACCTATTTCCTAGATATTTCTTCAATCAAATCAGATCTGAGAGAACTCTGGTCTGACTCATTCTCAACCAAAGTACACGGTGCTGTAGTGAACTGTGGTTATCCTGTTGCGATTATTCCAGATTCCATTTGTGAGAACAGTGCCTTGATTTATTTACTATTTGGAAGCCAAACTGATAATATAATCGATCTTAAAATGTTTAAAAACATTTTCTTTTCTAATTTATCAAACTTTAGCATTGATTTAATTGTTGACATCCTAACTGTCCTTATCTCCGCCTGTACGGTTCATATCTGGTTGAGAGAAACTATTATGTCAACTCCCTGCATACCTTGTGGGGAGGTAGGAACATTCCGGGAACCAAGTAAAGTTGTTGATCCAAACAATCATCTGGTTGCTCAACTTTATGAGAGAATCGAAAATAGACTTCCTAGCGATGCGTGCATTGAGGCTATGTTCACCAGTGGCTCAGTGCTAGACATATTGAGGACTAATCTCGGTTTGATTACTTTCAAGCTCAGTAATGAAGAGTTGAAGGGTAGAGCCGAGTATATCAGGGTGAACTGTAACAGAGAGCTAGCCGTGAGACTGATCGGATATCTAGATCAGAAGATATTCACAGGATCTGAAGTTGAAGCGATGCGATCCATCATCTGCAATGTAGCTTTCATTCCAGTAGACTATCCAAATATTACAGAAACATTTTCAATCACTTCCAACTTTTTCTCACCTTCTGAGATCATCCCATTCTGTCTAAAACCTATTGCTGAGTTACAATTACCAGTGTGTCCAGATAATTTAACGAGATATCAGGATTTCATAACTAACTTCATTCTATCTAATGATAGCAATCTCACAAGAAATATAGCACTCATCGCAATTAAGGAGTTGAAATTATGTGTACAGCATTATGGTACATTGGTGACAGTTATGGATATTCCTGATAAAGTGACTAAGATCTATGAAACGATAGGAGAGCATTGCTTGCCTGATGAATACACTAAAGTACCAAACAATGGAATTCTGGTTCCCTCTGTTGGATTTTGTGACAAATCCAGGGTTCTCTTATATTCCGATGAAGATTTTCCACCGTACATCTTCTCACTTAGTTCCTATTACCCTAGGAGGTCCAGATATCTCCATGATTTCTTTGTGAAAATGCGAATTAGCAAAGCTCTATCACACCTTCAATGCAAGATGGTAATAGAGGAGTTGTACAACAGACAGGGAAGTATCCCTCTAACTCCACAAGAACAGCAAATTGTTCTAAAATTTATATTTCATATATATAATAGTCATACAGGAAGTGATAACAAGTTCCTGTTATGTAGGGACAATATCATCCATTTGGTAGAAGATTGCGTCTTTTATGACCTTAATTGGACTGGAGGAGAATCAGAAGTATCTTTTACACACAAGGATAAAACTTACTACTTTATTCATGATCATTTAAGCAATAAAATAGGATCTGCATTGGGGGCGATACCACTTAGTCACATCAAACTATCGGGACGCACATCATTACCGTTCACGTACATCTCAAAGGGTCAATCGGAGCCTCTTCCAAGAAGACTAAAAAACATTTTGAGTGAGTACGAGAGTGACATTGATATATTCAAGGAATTGACACAGAACGCTGATGATGCACACGCGACTGAGATAAAGTTCTTGTTTGACTGCTCGCACTACGGACAAGAACACATAATACACCCGGAAATGAAGCACTGGCAAGGCCCGGCCCTCTACTGCTTCAATAACGCAACTTTCTCTGATGCAGATTTTGAAAAAATTACTCAGCTGGCAAGTTGTTCTAAGATGGAAGATCCGACCGCTATTGGAACTTATGGGATTGGTTTTAACACTGTCTACCATCTGACCGACCTTCCAAGCTTTGTTAGTCGCCACCTGCTCACTTTCTTTGATCCGCAAGTCCTGT